>APFE030876237.1:42566-61694 GCA_000404065.3 Pinus taeda | reverse complement strand
CTACAAGAAGTCTTGGAAGGATCATGTTCAACAAGTTGACAGGTCTCTCACTCTATTAGAGGAGAAACTATTATATGAAAAAAGCCCCAAATGTTTATTTAGAGTACAAGAGGTGGAATATTTTGGTACTCAGTTAGCTTATAGCTCATCTTATCGTCCTCAATCTGATGGGAAAACAGATATAATGAATAAATGTTTGGAAGGATATCTTCATTGCTTTGTATATGATAAATAGACATAATGGGCCATGTGGTTGCCTCTGGCTGAATGGTGATATAACAATTCCTTCCATACTGCAGCAAAAATGACCCCATTAATGGAACTTAATGGATATCATCCATCGTCCATCACATCATCTTTAAAAGAAAATTATAAGGTTCAAGCAGTGGAAGATCACATCTAGAATTAACAAGAAGTTCTAAAACTCTTAAAGGATAACCTCACTTTGGTGCATAATAGAATGAAACAACAAGAAGATCAACATCACAGTGAAAGAATTTTTGATGTAGGTGACTGTTACATAGCAATTTGTCACCGTCCCTACTACCCCTGTCTCGTATCTTGGAGGACTCATTCCGGGACCTATGAGAAGTGACATGGCCTAAAACACTTGCATTGCATTCCTCTGAACATGAGCTTTGTTTGCCCTGAAGACATCTCCTGTTGAAAAACCCTAAAAATAGCTCTTTTTCCATTGGCGTGGTTCCATAGCTCGGCCCTCGTGCCAAGGGGGCAAATTCTCCAAAGAGGGCACGCCAATTGGCGCTCTGTCATAAAGTCGCACCCGAGCCAACCATATTAAGAGGTGTTTTTTTTAAATAAACGGTAGAAGTTTCGTCCTAACAAATTCCTAGACTGCTATCTATCTTGAGTTGGGTGGTTTGGCTACGGATTTCCATAGAGAGGAAGTGGTTTGCCACCTCTCATGGAAGCTTCCTTGATGATATGGCCAATCCCATGATTATTGGTTATGATCCCAACTCCCCTTCCTCCATCTATAAAAGCTTGCCCATTTCCTTTGCAAGCTAGTTTTTAGTTTTTAGTTCCAAAGTTTCAAAATTCCCAAATTCCCAAGAGCTTCATGCTGCAAGAGCCTTCTTGATTCCCTTAAGGCTAAATCAAAGCAAGGAGACTATTGTCCAAGATCCAAAGAGAGAGGCTTGTCCTTATTCCCAACAGGCTTTACGAGACATGTTTTGCTGATGACCCGCCAAAGGAGAATCCAGCGTTAGAACATTGGTTGTACTCTCCTTTAATTGATTATTAATGAACGACTATTGGTTATGGTTCCACTCTTGTTATTATTTATGATGATGATGAGTTATGTCTTTTCTGACTGACATATAGTTGCGTATACTGGATTTTATGCTTGCGTTTGTATTGTTTCTTGTATGTGCAGGTGTCCATTCACGAAGATCGTGAGGATTGTGATCTGTCGGAGCAAAGGAACGAGAGCACCACCTCTCCTACAAACAATAGCGTTGGAATCCAAGTAGGCCTTCATTACTGGTCTGTTTATTTGCAATTAGGAACTTTCGCTGTAGCGTTTGACGATTGTTGCTAGACCCAGTCTAGGCTAGTAGGGATCGCCTCTGTTCGCAGAGGGGATTTACCTCTTCGACAGTGACTGAGTATTTCTACGACTACAACCATACAAACAAATGTCCCTCAAGAAAGCTAAGAAGGATAATAAATTATCACCAAAGTATTATGGTCCATACAAGGTGTTTCAAAAGATTAGTACCATGGCATACAAATCGGAGCTTCCTGCATCTTCTCGAGTGCACCCAGTTTTCCACGTTTCATGCTTAAAGAAGGTTATAGGTGAGAAGATCCCAGTTCAAACAATATTACAAGAACTTGAAGAGGAAGGAAAAATCATATTGGAACTAGAAGTAGACACAAAAACAAGAAATTGACATCTATGAAATCAATTAATTTTAGAGTATCTCATCAAGTGGAAGAACTTACCTGCTAAAGATTCCACATGGGAGGATGAGAATTTTATACAGAATCATCTAGAATTACTCACGCATTGAGGACAACACTTTTTGAAGGAGAGGGCCATGTTAGGTCCCTATACTACTGGTGTAACCCCTTATTGTTATTAGTGAAACCCCCTTATTTTATTATTGTGCCCATATATTCCCCATGTTGTTATTATTATGCCCCATAGAAGCCCACTATTGTTATTGTTGTGCCCCTACAATATTATTGTTATGTAGGCTCTGATTGTATTGGGACCTGTTAGACTCCTATATATAGAAATGAGGTCTTTTCATCTGTATCATCCAAGAATTGTTCATATTTTTAATGTAAAGGAGGTTCCCCCTCGAAGAGGCTAATTTTGATATCGTTAATCTATCTTTTCTATCTTTTTGTGAGTTGGTTTCATAACATTCTCTTGAGTATTTTTTTCTACCTTTTAGGGCTTAAGAGACAATCTATGAAAATGGACATCTGGAGTTTCCCTTTTGCCTCTTTTTCAAACTCTATAAACATGACAAATACATCGAGTTACCCCTCCGTCAAACTCGTAAAACTAAAACGACGAAGGACTTGTCACCATGACGAGACCGAATTACTCCTTCCTTGGACTCGTTAAAAATAATAGGATGGATTCATCTGAAGGATGAACTTATACAACAAGCATATGGTATCCTCTTCAAGCTTGAGATTAAAAAGAATGAGGTACTTGCTAGAAATAATGGGGAAAAATGGAAGGAAACATATATCCTATATTTTGTATAAAAGGCAGCATGTTGCTCTTGAACATGACACTCATCTATATCTCATGTCGAGTTTGGGTTATCATCACTTTTCCACTTGTCTTATTGGGTTTGGGAAATCCATTTGCCTCTCATTCGATCACATCATGTTTTCACCATGACCTTTGATCCTAATTTGTGTCAAATGCTACCAAATTTTGGAGTTGTGTCGTCGATATGTTCACACTACAAGTCTTGAGAGCGATGAGTTGGTTACATGTGAATGAGGATTGGAACGATACCTCCCATTCATGTTCCTTGATCCCGCTTTCATGGATCTTTCCCTTGAGATGTGTAACTTCTCCCTCCTTTCAAGGATCTTCAACTCCCTCTCCTTCCCTATAAATGAGATCCCTACTATCGACTATTGGTTGGTTATTGATGGGTTTCCTTCCTAGTGTTGAATTATGACCAAATGTTGCCCATTTTTCTAAGGAGAAAGAAGTGCTTGAAGGTTGAGGCTAGGACTTGGAAACTCACCTAAAGGAGGCTTCCAACATCAAGGCTTAAGTGGTTGTAATGATCCCTTTACCATCTATTAATAATACATTTTGTGTTTTCCTTCCATAAATGTGTCAATGGTTGCTCTTTTAGTGTAATACTCCTTGATTTGTTACATTATTTATATTGGAATGAATTTTTCTATGTATGTGTTTATTGTCTCCACGTGATATTCCTTGCAGGTATTCATCCATAACAGTGAAGAGGAGATTGAACTTGGGAGTGAAAGAATAAGGGATGACACCAACGAATGTTAACATCAAGTGAGGTAGGTCATTTATCCTCCTTTGGGTTTTCTAATATAAACTAAGAAAGTTTACATATATTTGTATTCATTTGTTTCTAGATCCTCCCATAGGAATAGAGGGATCATTTTTTTCTACAGAAAGGATTTTCTGCACAACAGTTCCAGCATAGGAATATATATTGTTTTTCCTTCTTATATAGCCAAGAATCCTAGGTGGCTTACATAGACACTAGAGGAGGAAATAGAGAAGGATGGTGATTCATCTACTTCCATTTAGGTAAGCCATACTCCTAAAACGTTCCCTAGTTATGTTGCATTAATGTCTTCCATGATTGATATAAAAATTTCTAATTATGAGGAAGCAACAATAAAGTAGTCATGGCAGGATGCCATGGTGGAGTGAAAATCCATCATGAAGAATGATGTATACAATATAGAACATACTATCAATACCAAAAAAACCATGGTGGATTCTAGGTGGCTATACAAGGTGAAGCATGCGACAAATAGAAGCATTAATAAGTATTAGACTTGGTTCGTAGCAAGAGGATTCTCCCAGAAAGAGGAAATTGACTATGAGGATATCTATGCTCTAGTTTCCAATTAGACTTCTATCAAGAGCTTTATGTCTTTAGAATATATTTTTAGTTGACATTTAAATCATATTATGTTACAACAACCTTCCTTAATTTCCTAATTTAGGAAAAGTGTACACTTATCACCCAAGAGGGCTTGATGCTTGTAGGAAGGGCACCCATGTATACAGATTGAAGAAGGCCCTTACAAGATGAAGCAAGAATCCATGGCTTAGTTCTCTAGGATTTATGAGTTCTTTGGGATTTTCCAAAACTACTACACATCCTAGATTTGATTACTTATTTGAGAGATCCAATCTACTTGTTCTGGTCCTACATGTAGACGATCGAATTCTTAAAAGGAGTTCATAGATTCTCATTGCAAGGTGAAATACTGCACTATCATGAGAGTTTTACATGATGGACATTGGATTCCTACATTATCTCGTGGGTCTAAAGGTATGAAAATTTGTAGGTGAAGTTTTCATTGGGCAAGATACATAGTTGAGATCGTAAAGAGGTTTCACGTGATGGATTGTAAACCCATGACCACTCCTTTGATTCAAATCTGAAGTTGCATGGTGACTTCAAATTTGGTATTATTTCCTTGCATAAAACTTTAATTGGATCTTATATGTATCTAGCTAACATTAGAGTTGGAACTAATATAAATTTGCAATGAACACCTTGAGCCAGTTGATGGTTGAGATCAGGAGAATAATGAATTCACTATATTTTTGCAAAACATGTGCTGCAATAACTAAAGGACATGGTATATTTTTGTTCAAGATATGTGGAATATGCTAAGTTCATTTTACACGGATTTGTTGATTCTGACTTGTCAGGAGATGCGGGTGGCAAGAAGAATACTTTAGTGTTGTTTCAGTTAGGGTTCAAGAGTGATATGCTAGTTTAGAAAGGGGAATGCTTTAGTAGAATTAGTTCAACTCAAACAAAGTATAATAGAGTACATGGAAACCAACACTGCTAATTCTTAAGCCATCTACCTTAATAAGTTGGGTACAGAGATGACATTCAAGGTGTTGGAGCCTATTATGATATATTGTGAAAATCAAAGTTATATCAAACTCTTTAAGAATCAAAATTCCATTATTTCTCCAAACACATTGACATCAAGTACCATTTTCTCAATGACTGAGTTGAAAAGGGAGAAGTTCTTGTGGATTATTCAAACAAATCAGTAGATTGCAAATATTATGACAAATCCCTTTGCCAAAGCGAAGTTTGATATGTTCAAATAGATACTTGGAGATTTGAAAACCCTTTTCTCCAGTAGGTGGGAGTGTTACGATATGTAGCTCAGATAGTATTTTACAACAACAATGTATTCGTACAACATTGTAGTCATGGTGTGAGAGTAGTTATAGAAGATCGGGGTACAAGTCCACCAGCTTTAGAGAGATGGATCAGGTTATCTCTCAATTCTATATAAAGAGTTGAGTCATCTTATTTTTAACCAATAGATGGATCGAGATAGGGTACCTCTACGTTCTAACAAAAGAGCTGAGTTCAGTTTTATTTTCAACTCACTTTTCCTTTAGCAGAATTTTCATGTTAAGAATTAATGAAAAACAATTAGAGGTTTTGACAGTCATCTTTTAGGTTCAATTTTTATTTTCTACACTGTGTTATATAGATTATTGCATCTAAAATTTAGAGATGTTTTGATAGGTTTTTAGTTTATGTTGTTTTAGTTTCTTGTATGAATTATAACATTGCATATTATGTATAAAAAAATTAAAACCATTTCTTGTAGAAGAACCTGTTGATCCTTTCCAAAGGAATCAAACCATTGTTGGTGATAGGACAACACAATATTTCAACCAACTGAGCTACCCTGTAGGGCTCACAAGATCAATTTTTTGGTCAATAAAGTTTAATTTATTTTCATGGTTATGAACATTTAAGTATGTCCTTGTGGATGGCCAATTGATCAAGAGAAATTGTTGTCCAAGCCCATAAGTACTTGATTCATTACAATTCATTTGTCAGCAATATAATAGTAAATAACAACAACACTTGACAAAAAATTTAGGGGATTTCTTGTCTTCTCTTTTGAGTTACCATAATGAACTAATAGGCTTCAAAGGATGGAAAAGAAGAAAAAAATGCATAAATAGGACTAATTCAATAACAAATTTACAAATAAGCACTTACATGTAATCTTTGCCCATAATACAATTCTCAACCTCACACACACATTGAACAACCACTAACTTCCCTTAATCATCATGATACTCACAATGCTCATACAAAGCCACGATAAAAATGAATCACAAGCACAAAAGCATTTAAGTAGTCACTTCTCATATGCATGGAAACTACTATCAAATAATGGATTAGGTAAATTATCTGAGACACCTATAACATAAACGTTTTTCCTTGACAGCCCATGGGAAACAATATTTTAAAATGTTTTCAACCAAACCAAACACGTGTGATAAATATGCTAGAATGAACTCCAAAAAGAAAATGTTATTCCAACAGATCATTGGTTCCCCAGAAAAGACAATTGAGGGTTAAGCAACCCACCAAGGTTCCCTTCTCATTATGGTAAGTTCCACCTACATGGCGTGAATTTCAAAGGGATGAAACCAAGTGAAAGGAATGAAGTTGCATGCAAGTCTAGTGTGGTCTCAAGGGAATGTCAATGTATGTCCCTTAGACCTAGCACCTAATCAAGTGGAAGTTTACCGTCATGTAGTCCCACTCCTTGGGGCATGTTTAATGAAGCACTTCTGAAGAGAACAAGATGAAGAAAATATTTACCATATGTTTGACGGTATGCTAAAATGTAAATGAAGCCCAAAACTAGGAGGATTAGATAGTGGTGATAAATGATTGTTTTCCAAAATCATTGAATCATCATAATTCTCTAGAATCTAATGGATAATTTCACCAAGAGAAAATAGGTAAAATTTACAACCCCTGCAAGGGTAAAATTTACAACCCCAGTGAGGGTAAGGTTGGACTGATCCATCAATTTTTACTATGTTCGTCTATGATTGTGCATTGAATAAGGTTAGTGCAATAGGTGCATTGACAATAGCACAAGTCTTTCTAAACCCGGATCTAATATGCACCACCTCGATGTTGTGAATGTTAAAGATCCATACTTATATTTAATAAAAACATGCCATATATCAAATATCGCGCCAAGGTTTGGATGAGTTTATGCTAATCGTAAGGTTTCTATGGGAAAATGAATCTCAATAAAAAAATGGAGATGAGGTATTGAAAAACTTGGCATCATCCAAAAACAAATATGTGGGGGGTTATCAACTTGATAAATCTACAACATTGAGAAAAATGGGCCAAATTAAGTCAAAACTTGGCAAACAAACAATCAGACTAGAAACATTTTCCATCCTACAAAATTCTATAAAATAGGAAAAATGGGAAGAAATAAAATATTTTTGAAACAGTGTTCAATAGTGACCATCCTAGAGTTTCTTTGAGACATTCCACCACTTATATAATAATATAGTGTTCAGTTCATCCAACAGCTTAAGAAATATTTTGAAAAGCGATATGTAGCAACTAGATAGTTCATTAAATTTCCCTGGTAATAAAATTATCTACAACAATTGCATCACTTCTAGGAATATAAGAATGCAAAACAACAACACTAAAAATGATCCTTGAAACACTAAGAAAAACGCCCCAAAACCCAAAAGTAAAACACACACGCAATCCAATCATGGAAATCAAATAATGGTGTTAGGAGTCTAATCTATCCAATGAGTGCAACCACCCAATTCACTGATAACAAATTTAAACACCCGGTGAAGGATTTTCTATTAAAAAAAACATCAAATTAGTAATAGCCAAGTGTTGAAACATGATACCCAAGATAAGAACACTGACCACACCAACATTGACTTTGTTAGGATTTATATCTACTGAAAGAGCTTAGGTGACTACGAGAATGGAGTCTTTGGGAGTTGGCTCCACAGTTTTCCAGCATCCAAAAGTGTACATCAATATTATGCCCCTTTCAAGATTGGATTTTCTCATCTCAATCATTGTTGTGATGATCTTTTCCATTTTGCTACTGTTGTGCAAGGATATAAAATCGCAGTGCTCCGTCCGCTGCCGAGAAGGTTATATAAAGATCCATCAATTATTGAACCGAAGCTTGTGGAAGGCCACCGATTTTCCTAAATGTGAGAAAGGACCAAATTTCTAGTTGTTTGCATGCAAATTTTGGAGATTTAGCCAAAGGCAAGCTACTCATTTAAGTCATTCAAATTTAGAAATGAAAGCCTAAGAATATACTTCTTGTCGGTGGCTCTAATGACTAGGGATTTTTTCAAAGGTTTTGTAAAGAAATTGTTTGAAATTGGCTTATATCGTATATTCGTATAGATGAGGAGTTTTGTAGCTAAATAAATCTAATGACAAGGGATATTTTTTTAAGGTTTTGTAAGGCAATTGTTTGGCATTGACTTATATGGTATATTGTATATATGAAGAATTTTGTAGCCAGACAAATCTAATATGTAAATTAGATATTCATAGGGATTTTTGCACATTATTTGAGATGTTTAGTAGTGTAGTAGTCATTTGGACATTAATGGCTAGTAGCCATATGGATGGTGTTGAGTGGTTTGATTTCTTTTGAAATCTAAATTTTTAAAGTTTTTTAATATTTTATTTGAAGTTTAAAAAACCAAAAAGGTAGTTAAGATGGTTCTTTTTATGTCATCTATGTATATAATATATATATATATATATTATATATATAATTTGATATGTGAAAGTTAATTTTTGAAATATTCGTTTATGTAATTAGGTGTTAAATGTGAAATTTTTATATAAAAATTGGAGAGTTTGTAGGTTTGATTTGCTTGATCGCTTCAAGATTAGTTTTTATAACTAAGGTCAAAAGTTTATTCTCATTTTTAGTTTATGGGTTATGAGGAAATAGAGAAGTTAATTGTTATTAGCAACAACAAAGATCCATGTTAACTCTATATCTACCAAGTGCCCAAAGGGATTAAATTTATGAAGATGCGATCTATTTTTAAGTGCAAAACTTGGAACATCGGTATTTTGATAGATAGATAATTGACTTGGTCAAATGTTAGATATTTGACGAAAATTAAATGTTCGTCATATATTTGATGAACATTCAATTTTCTTTGGATATCCGAGAAACGATGAATTATTCGGGCAACAAAAAGAAGTGATTCAAGATTTGAAGCAGCTTGACTTATGTTATTGACTTTTAAGTTCCTTCAGCCCTTTGAAATATGGTATTTATTTGAGGCATACTTTAAAACATTTTTAGACCTTCTTTTGACCTTTTCTAAAATTTCCTAATAGTGCTTATGTGAACTCCATCAAGTAAGAATTTTTCTTGGATTTATGAGGCTCAATCCATGTTAGTCTTACTTTAGTAGATAGAAAAAAAAAATTCAAAATTTTTGCTTCTTCCTTGACTTTTCATCAATGAGAACTCAGATAATCATCATGGAGAGTTAGGTTGTTATTAGCTTGTATCATAACTCATCTTGCAATAACTTGGATCGTATTGGCTTAAATTCATAATTGTTCTTAGAAATCAGATATTCTTAATCTTGGCTTGTTCTAGGCCTTTAGTAACAAACCAAGACCCTTGGTCCTTCTCCTATTGTACATATATTTCAACCCTAACAGAATAGAGATAATGTTAGACCTATTCTAGGTCTTTTTCTTGAATAGTAACTTTGTTTCCAACCATAGAAAATTCTTCTTACAAACTCGGCTTCTAGTGAATATGTCCTTCATAACCTTAACTAGATTTCAGAGACAAATTTGAACCTTGTTCCTAACTTTGATACCATGTTGAAATACGAATGCATAATAGAATTTCTTAACATGATAATTGTTTGTATATGCTTTTTATTTATATGTTACTTCATTCATTAGGTCATCAAGCCATTATGAAAATACAATGCACAAAAATACTGAGAGAAACTGGAAGTTAGGCCAGAGACCACGATAAAACCCACTAAGGAAAAACCCAACGATCCTTTCCTTAGATATTATTTGTCAACAAGAGAAATCTGAGTCATAGACAAACTGACCACTTGATATCCATTCTCCAAGTTTCAAGTTGACCCTCCAAGCCCTCCAAGATAAGATGCCTTAAACTGCCCACAAATAAGTCTTGCATTGTTTCTATGCTTCAGAAATAATTCGCATCATTTTATCATGATAGACATGCAAAGACAAGCAAGTTCTAAGGCATGCCAAGATGTGATAGGTGCCAGGGTGTGGCGCGAATGCATGCTAGGGAGTGTGAGGGTTAAGTGCGAGGGAAACACAAGGGAGCACTAGTCTCAAATGCATGGAAATAAACTGTCAACAAGTTCCAAATGTGCTAAGGAGGGACTAACAAGGTGTGCTAGGTAGTGCCAAGGCATGCTAGAGTTCTAGGGAAGAATACCAATATGTGACAAGGGCCAAGGTGTTCCCATGTATGTTAAGGAGTGGTAGGGAGTGCAAGGGAAACGTAAGGGAGCACTAGGTTAAAATTCATGGAAATGAATGAATAAGAGTGTGTGACAGGGAGTGTCACCAAGTTCAGGGTGTGCTAAGGAGGGAGTGAGATGTTATGATACACAACACTAAGTCATGCTAGAGTGTCAGGGCGGCATGCATCCAAGATGTTCCAGCATCTAGGGTGTGCCAAAATGTGCTAGGAAGTGTTAGAGAGTGTCAGGAAAACACAAGGGAGCACTAGGTCAAAATGCATGGAAATGAATGAATAAGAGTGTGTGACAGAGAGTGTCAGCGAGTTCCAGGTGTGCCAAGGAGGGAGTAACATGGTATGCTAGGCAGTGTTAAGTCATGCTAGAGTGCTAGGGTGACATGCGACCAAGATGTTCCAGGTGCCAGGGTGTGCCAACATGTGTTAGGAAGTGTCAGGGAGTGCTAGGGAAACACAAGGGAGCACTAAGTCAAATTAATGCATGCAAATGAATGAATAAGAGTTTGTGATAGGTAGTGCCAGTGAGTTCTAGGTGTGCTAATCAGGGATTCAAAAGGTATGCTAGGTAGTACTAAGGCATGCTAGAGGCTAGAGAAACATGTCAATATGTGCCAGGTGCTAGGGTGCACCAATGCATGCCAGGGAGTGTTAGGGAGTGCTAGTTTCAAATGAATGGAAAGAATAAATAAGAGTGTGTGACAATGAGTGTTAGTGAGTTCTAGGTGTGATAAGGAGGGAGTGACAAGGTATTCTAGTGTAACACCCTCCTCCCACATCTACCCAAGTAACCGACCAACTGGGGTAAACTTGTGATGAGAAGTTACTATGATATGATTCGACCTCCTAAGTCACATTAAAGAAGTGGAATCGATAAAATCACACCATACAGACCTTCCACAACAACAACAAGACTCTCAGGAACCATCCCCACCTCTCAGAGTCCCATTGAGTTTTTAGACCAATTAACCCCTGGACTCTCCCATGATATGGGCATGCTAGTGTCCAGAGGGCTTGAGACACTCCCACAGCATGGCATGCCAATGTCTTGGGACTATTTTGTTCAGTGTTGTGCCAGCATCCCCAAGGTTTGAGCCATTTTTCAGGCCCAAATCTTAGGTCACTGCCTAGAATTGAATGACACTTTCAAAACAAAAGATAACAAGGGAATGGTGATACAAATCTAATTACTTAAATAAGCCCTTGGCTGGACCCCTACTAGCCATGACAGGAATTTTGTCAAACATATCACAAATATGTAATCTACAAGTGTAAACAACAGATCTAAGCATAGGGATCTCATACTCATCTGAGAATCATTAAGAAGCATTGATGCCTCAACACATTAGTTTCGGTTTCATCCATTAGGCCATTGATACATTGTTCATTCATTTACAAGTGAAAACATGATGAGAGCCATACATAGCCACTATCATAATACATATTCATAACCATCATAATAACAATATAAATACCAAGGAAACAACAACCATATAATCCACATATAAACCAGTATAATACTCATGAAATAACAAGGAGAAACAAGCTCATATCAATGATGCAAAGGCCAACTAGTTGTGGGACTTCCACGAACCACCTTACTGTACACATGGCTAAGCCACCAAGACTGTTACAACTAAGTAGTGCCAAGGAATGCTAGAGTGGTGACATGCTAATATGTGGTAGGTGCCAAGGTGTGCCAATGCATGATAGGGAGTGTTAGGAACTACCATTGAAACACAAAGGATAACTAGTTCAAAATTCATGGAAATGAACAGATAAGAGTGTGTGATAGGGAGTGTTAGCATGTTCCAAGTGTGTTAAGGAGGGAGTGAAAAAGGTTATATGCTAGGCAATGCCAAGGCATTCTAGAGTGCCAGGGCATATCAGGAAGAGCTAGGGTGTGCTAGGGAGTGCCAAAGCCTGCCAAGGAATGCATGGGATGCTAACATGTGCCACAAAAAGCCAAGGGATTGTTAGATGTGCGGGTGTTATGGCATATCAAGATGTCAACTATGCTGCTTAGTTGTTTTATGGCCACAGTTGGACATGAGCCTTGACTTGGTAGCTTGTTAAGTGGGATGAGTTATGATTGGGCGTGAGTAGCCTAAGATGAGTTATAGGTAGTTCTTAGGTGAATAAGGAATAGTCTAGTTGTAGTATTTGTAACTTAGTCAAGCTTTTGTAGTCAAGGTAGGACTTGGTTGGGTTCCCAAGTCTCAAAAAAAGTAAGGGTAGTTGTGAGTGCATGATAGATAAGGAGTGTCAGGGCATGCCAAAGAATGAAAAGTGTGCAAACACATGCTAGATAGTGTCAACTCATGTTTAGGAGTGTTAGGGAGTGGTAGGGGAACACAATGGATAACTAGGTCAAAATGCTTCGAAATGAATGAATAAGAGTGTGTGCCAGGGACTGCCAATGAATTCCACGTGTCCTAAGGATGAAGTGTTTTAGGAGAATTCCATAATAGGATGAGTAGGAGGAAATATTATGGCTATGATAGGGTGTGGACAAAGTAGTTTTAGAGAAAGGTATACTTTGGGTTGGGAAAAACATTATTTTTCCAATGGCTTGGTTGGGTTCCCAAGTCGCAAAAAAAGGATATCTATGAGGGCATGACAACTAGGGAGTTCCAGGGAATGTTAGGAATTACTACCACATGCTAGATAGTTCCAAGGAATGTTAGGAATCCCAAGGGATTACAAGTGCTAAGGCATGCCAAGATGTGTCACGAGCTAGGGTGTGGCACCAACGCATTCTAGGATGTGTTAGGGCCAAGTGTCAGGGAAACACAAGGGAGAAATAGTTTCAAATGCATGGAAATAAATGAATAAGAGTGTGATGGGGAGTGTCAGTAAGTTTTAGGTGTGTTAGGTGTCAAGGAGTGCTAAGATGTGTTAGGGAGTGCCAAAGCATGCCAAGGAATGTAGGTGATGGTAGAAAATGCCACATAGTGCCAAGGGATTTTATATGTGCTATGTGTTATTGCATGTCAAGATGTAAACTATGTTGCTTAGTTTTTTTATGACCACGATTGAATGTGAGCCTTGTCTTCGTAACTTGTTAAGTTGTATGATTTGAGATTCAACATGAGTAGCCTAAGATGAGTTATAGGAAGTTCTTAGGTGAACAAGGAATAGTCTAGATGTAGTAATTGTAACTTAGTCAAGTTGATGTTATCGAGGCAGGATTTAGTTGGGTTCCCGAGTTGCAAAAAGTAAGGGTAGTTGTGCGGGCATGATAACTAAGAAGTGTCAGGACGTGCCAAGGAATGAAAAGGCGTGTTAAACAATTCTAGATAGTGTTAATACATGTTGAGGAGTATTGGGGAGTGTTGGGCATTACAAGGGAGAACTAGGTCAAAATGCATGGAAATGAAGAAATAAGAGTGTGTGCCAGGTAGTGTGAGTGAATTCCAAGTGTCCCAAGGATGAAGTGTGTTAAGATAATTTTAGCGTAGGACTTGCAGGAGGCAAGCCTACATTTTCAATAAGGGGTTTACAAAAGTAGTTTCAAACAAAGGGAGACTTTGGGCTAGGCACAACACTATTTTTTCAATGACTTGGTTGGGTTCCCAAATCACAAAAAAAACTAAGGTTATCTATAATTGTAGAAATTTATGAATAATATGACACTTATTCAACCGAGATTATCCTGATTATACACTATTGTGGAATACATGCCTAATACATAATCTCATCTACGTTGATCATCAATTTAGTTGTATTCAGAAACATACACATGCGCACATAGAAGCATCAAACACATATATCAACACAGTATGTATCCCGGGGAAAGCATCTCGCTAAAAAACCCAAACTATCTGTATATTATATGATTGAGAACATGTAACAAACATAGTACAATACTCCTCACAAGTACTCAGTACTATCTCCACCTGTTACACACAATACAACTCAGATATGATCTCCAAATCTCCTCCGCTGCTTGCCTGCCTCCACTGCACAATCCTGCAAGAACAATAATTGATAATCAAACTCATTCCAAGTTCTTTTTACCTTGGAAAACTACTCACACTGGAAATCACGTGAGCACAGGCTATAATCATTTTTTCTTGGCCACAATTCTCATTGGCATAACTCAAACCCACTGATTGTGCAGGATCTCATGCACAACTATAGTCACAACTGATAGCAATCTCAATCTCTAACACCTGTCTCCACTGAACTGTACATGCACTGAGTTAACTGATGTATTCTTCAGTTGCATTATGAGTTAATAATTAGTGAATTAATTAATAACTAATTCACAAAACTCATCACTTAGTCTATTTGCTAGTTAGACTAAATACAACCAGTTCAACCAAGTCAAATTGAACACAACTCCATCAACTCCACCTCCAACTCCACTAAACTCAACCAGTTGAGTTCGAACTGAAGTCCTGCATGCAATAGCTCAGTCAACCCATAGGTAACCACGTGATTCCTTCTATCAGCTGCATGTGCCACATCTGTAGCTCCAACTAAGGTGCTCCAAGAGAATAAGATAAAGTTTATAGTCTAAATATTATTATGAGCTAATAATATTTGATTGCTCTATATTTAGACTTGACAGTGTCACCGCTATTGTCTAAAAATAGAAGTCCATCTATTTTTGCCAACTTAACCAATCATCCATAAACAACATCCTGCAACTCATAGACATGATCCATATGTCTAAAAATAGACATAGTCTAAAAATAGACTTTGCGCCAAAAATAGCCTGCGGGCACACTTAGTGAAGGTGACTTCTTTTCACTAAGCTCCATCATCTTGTTGCGTTCTCAACACTCCCTATCAACAAGATATGGATTATCAGCAACCCTTATCTTGCCTCGGTGGTATTCAAATTTTCTCCTGGTGAGTGCCTTTGTCAAGATATCCTCATCCTGATCCTCCGTTGGAATGTATGAAAGTAACATGATTCTCCGCTGCACACAATCTCTGATATGATGGTACCCGATGTCAATATGCTTAGATCTATCATGAAATACAAGATTTTCCGAGAGTTTAATGCAACTCTGGTTATCACAGTAAATCACAATAGGCTCTAAGTGAGAACCGAACAAACTGACCAGAATCTTCCTCATCCATATAGCCTCGCATGCAGCCAAACTTGCTACCATATACTCGGCCTCTGCTGAACTGAGTGCCATGGATCTCTGCTTCCTGCTATACCAAGAAACTCTTTTCGACCCGATATTGAAGACCCCTCTTGATGTGCTCTTTATGTCCGTTGGGCTTCCTGCCCAATCAGCATCCGTGAAGCCACATAGCTTCACCTCATCCTCTTGTTTGTACCACAATCCATATCCCGATGTGCCTCTCAAATAACGCAATACATGCTTGCCCGCCTTCCAGAAGAGCTTGGTTGGCTTAACCATAGCTTGTGAATGCTGGTTAACAGCATAGCATATATTGGGTCGTGTATTGACCAGATACATAAGTGACCCCACCAACTGTCGATAAACAGTGGCATCCACTTCTTCTGCCGAAGTGGCATTCTCCTTCCTCCAACCTCCAAGGAGAGGAGTATCAACAGGCTTGCAGCCATGCATGTTGAACTTCTCCAGTATCTCCCGAGCATACTTGCCCTGAGAAACAAATAGTCCATCACTGTGCTGCCAGATTTCCAATCCCAGGAAATAATGAAGGAGGCCCAATTCCTTCATCTCAAACTCCTTAGCAAGATCATCCTTGCATGAAAGTATCAACAACTCTTCACCCATTAGAATCAAATCATCTACATACAATATAATGATAAGCAACTTACCCTTCACCACAATCTGGTATAGGTTAGGATCTGCCTCACTCTTGGAGAATCCAAGTCCGATGAAATAGTTGTCTATCCGTGTGTACCAAGCACGTGGTGCTTGTTTCAACCCATACAACCCTCTCTTGAGCCTGCACACATGCGACTCGCTACTGAAGATCTCAAAACCTTCGGGCTGCTCAATGTACACCTCCTCCTCAATGACTCTTTTGAGGAACGTAGTCTTCACATCCATCTGATGAATGTGACATCCCATCTGCGCTGAGAGAGAAAGAATCGTCCGTATGGAAGAATACCTTGCGACAGGTGCAAAGGTCTCCTCATAATCGATCCCCTCTATCTGTGAAAATCCTCGAGCACAAATCTTGCCTTGTACTTCTCCACACTCCCGTCAGCTACCTGCTTAACTTTATAGATCCATCTCGAACCCACCACTGATTTCCCTTCTAGTCTTGGGACAATCTCCCATGCAGTGTTTCTGACAATCGAATCATACTCTTCCACCATGGCGTCTACCCATGCGGGATCCTCCACAGCTTCCTCGAAAGAGGATGGCTCAGTCATGACACATTTGCTCATAAGAGCCATGTATCCAATGTACCGATCAGGTGATTGTCTCTGCCTGCATTGGGCTGTAGGTGGTCCTACAACTTTCTCTGCATCTTGAGCCAGTCGCTCAGCTTTTGTCAAGCGCTTTCGCCCTCTGATGGTTGGCGCTGCATGAGTGGTCTCTACCACTGCATGAACTTCGTCCTGTAGCTGATCCATGTCCTGAAGCTCATCCTTAGGAACTAATATCTCCTCATTTGCATGCAAGTGTGGCTCCCTCTCAAGCGAACACTTCATGGCTTTCTCCTCCTGAAATTTTATATCCCGTCACACAACAGTTTTGCCATTGTCTGGAAAATACACACGATAGTTGTGGGGCGTATCAGTGTACCCCACAAATATCCCAACCTCTGTGGTCAGCTCCAACTTCTTCCTGGCATCCTTCGTTACATGCATGTAAACATTAGCACCAAAAATCCTCAAATGAGAAATATCAGGCCTTTTACTAGAATAAGCTTCCTTGGGTGTACTCATGCCAAGTATCCTGTGAGGACAACGGTTTTGCACATAAACTGTTGTATTGCATGCTTCCGCCCACAAGTGAAGGGGTAGGCCCTGATCATACAACATCGCCTGTGCAGCACCCACAATCGTTCTGTTCTTCCGCTCAACAACCCCATTCTGTTGTGGGTTATGGGGAGATATGAGCTCTCTTCGAATCCCTTCTGCACTACAGAATTCCTTGAACTCACCAGAGATGTATTCACCACCATTATCGCTCCTAAGAGCCTTCACCTTCTTCCTCGACTCCTTCTCAACCAGTGCTTTGAACTCATAGAACTTTGAGTATGTCTCGCTCTTCTTCTGCATGAAGAAGATCTAGCACTTACGAGAGAAATCATCAACAAAAATCACATAATACATGTGTTTTGTTGTCGAAGCTACTGAGAAAGGTCCACGCACATCTGTGTGAATTCTCTCAAGGATCGTCGTGGCGTGACTATCCTTCTCGTGAAAGGTGGCTTTCACAAACTTTCCCAAAGTACACCCCTTGCATTGATCTGACTGCACAAGAGTGCCTTTAGGAAGCCCAGTAGTGATCTGTTGCAGTATCTTCAAGGCTCCATGGTGAAGGTGACCCAATCTCTTGTGCCACAGCTCGCCATCATCCCAGCTCACCAATCCTTCTGCCTTGCATCCCATTGTTGCGCATCCATCTAGATGCAACTGATAAAGGTTTCTCACTCGAACCCCTATCTTTCGGGTTTCTCCAGTTGTCTTGCTGTGCAGGAAAGCCTTTCCCTCGCTAAAAACAACATCATATCCCTTGTCTTCTAACATCGCCACAGAGATAAGATTCTTCTTCAATCCTGGAACATGCATGACTTCCTTCAATACAAAGGGTTTACCAGACTCCCTCTCAAAGGAAATGGTACCAATATCAGTCGCATTGTATCTACCATCATCGCCCATCTCGATGTGCACTCCAAGATCTTTCTCATCTAGATCTGAAAACAAATATCAATCTCCTGTCATGTGAAAAGACTCACCACTGTCCAAGAACCATACTGATCCCATCACACTTGAAACCAAGCATGTGATCAATGAAAAATCTAGCTCAAACTGTGAGGCTAGAGCCTCTCCTGCTGCAGATCCAGCAGTTTGCTTGTTCTTCTTCTTCTGCGGACAATTTGTGGCATAGTGTCCATGTTGGTGACAGTGAAAACACTTCACCTTGGACATGTCCTGCTTCTTGCCTTATGCACTGGAATGAGAAGCTTTCTTGTTCTTCCCCGTCTTTTCTTTGGCAGCCAAAGCGCAATTTTCTTCATCAATTGCCTTTGATTAAGATTCGTCCCTGGTATTCCTCCTAATCTCCTCTTGCACAAGATCTGACCAAAGTCGCTCCCATCCTGGAAATTTCTCCCGACCATTAACAGAGTCCTAATAGGAATGCCAACTCTTCAGAATACCAAGTAGAGCCAAGCTCACCAAGTCCTCATCATCGACAGTCACCCCCACACTTCCCAACTCATCCCGACATTGGGTGAACTTCGTGAGATACTTGGGCATATTGTCGCCTTTCTCACACTTAATGTTTATGAGTTTATCCTTGACCGCCAACTTCCTCTGGTCGCTCTTGCTTTGGAATAAATCTGTCAACGCTTTCCACATCAAGTATGGAGAAGCCTTTCCATGCAGGCTGGATACAATGTGAT
>APFE030876237.1:25952-37160 GCA_000404065.3 Pinus taeda | reverse complement strand
GGCATGTTAGGCCCCTATACTACTAGTGTAAACCCTTATTGTTATTAGTACAACCCCTTTATTATATTGTTGTACCCATGTAGTCCCCATATTGTTACTATTGTGCCCCATAGAAGCCCACTATTGTTATTATTGTGCCTTACATTATTATTGTTATGTCGGCTCTAATTATATTATGACCCCTTAGACTCCTATATATAGAAAGGAGGTCTTGTCATTTGTATCATCCAAGAATTGTTCATTTGTGTAATGTAAAGGAGGTTGCCCCCTCAAAGAGGCTTATTTCTAAGGCGTTTATCTATCTTTTCTATCATTTTGTGAGTTGGTTTCATAACAACTAGGGAATGCCAAGGTGTGCTAGGGAATGCCAAGAATTGCTAACACATGCTAGATAGTTCCAAGGCTTGTAAGGCATGCCAGTACATGACAAGATGTTCTAGGTGCTAGGATGTGGCACCAACACATGCTAGGGAGTGTTAGGGAGTTCCATGGAAACACAAGGGAGCACTAGTTTCAATTGCATGGAAATGAATGAATAAGAGTGTGTGATAGGGAGTGTTAACGAGTTCCAAGTGTGATAAGGAGGGAGTGACAAGGTATTCTAGGTAGTTACAATGCATGCTAGAGTGTTAGGGAAGCATGCCAAGATGTACCAAGTGCTAAGGTGTGCCAATGCATGTTAAGGAGTGTTAGTGAATGCTAGGGAAACTCAAGGGAGCAATAGGTCAAAATGCATGGAAATGAATGAATAAGAATGTGTGACAGGGAGTGTCAATGAGTTCTAGGTGTGCTAAGGAGGGAGTGACATGGTATGTTAGGCAGTGCTAAGGCATTATATAGTGCCAGGGAAGCATTCATCCAAGATGTGATAGGTGCCAGGGAAGCATGCATCCAAGATGTGATAGGTGTTAGGGAAGCATGCATCCAAGATGTGATAGGTGCTAGGGAAGCATGCATCCAAGATGTGATAGGTGCCAAGGTGTGCCAACGCATGCTAGGAAGTGATAGGGAGTGCAAGGGAAACACAAGGGAGAACTAGATCAAATTAATGCATGGAAAATAATGAATAAGATTTTGTGACATGAAGTGTCAGTGAGTTCTGGGTGTGATAAAGAGGTAGTGACAAGCTATGTGCCAGGTGCCAGGGTGTGCCAATGCATGTCAGGGAGTGTTTGGGAGTGCCATGGAAACACAAGGGAGCACTAGTTTCAAAAGCATGGAAATGAATGAATAAGAGTGTGTGACAAGGAGTGTCAACAAGTTCTAGGTGTGCTAACGAGGGAGTGACAAGGTATGATTGATAGTGCCAAGGAATGCTAGAAAATCAGGGTGCTAGGGTGTGTCAATGCATGTCAGGGAGTGTTAGGGAGTGCCATGGAAACACAAGGGATAAATAGTTCAAAATTCATGGAAATGAACAAATAAGAGAGCGTGATAGGGAGTGTCAGTGAGTTACAAATGTGCTAAGAGGGAGTGACAAGGTCATATGTTAGGTAATTACAAGGCATGCTAGAGTGCTAAGGCATGTCAAGGAGTGGTAGTGTGCTCAGGAGTGCCAAAGCATGCCAAGGATGTAAGGATGCTAACATGTGCCACACAGTTCCAAGGTATTCTAAGACATGCCAGATTATATGACATGTCAAGATGTAAACTATGTTGCTTAGTTGTTTTACTGGCACAGTTGGATGTGAGCCATGTCTTAGTAACTTGTTAAGTGGGGTGAATTGAGATTGAACATGAGTAGTCGAAGATGAGTTATAGGTAGTTCTTAGGTGAAAAAGGAATATGTTGAATTTCCATAGCACATGAGAATCTCGGTTTTGTCTTAGAATATTTGATGCAAACACACTCAAGTGCCACAACACATATGCTTTAATGCACAACAAAATCTACACACGTAAGGGAATCAACTAGTGCACATGAAAATTTTGAACTTTCTCAAATCCTTATTCATTATATTACAAACTATAATATAACAGGTTAGAGCTCCCATACTAGGGATCATGGCCCTTTACAATCATAATGATACAAGGGATACAACTAGGGTTTGGTGTTATTCCTTTGAAAACAAATCTATCCTTAACAAGACAACAGTTGACCTATTTATTAATGGAGGCCACACACAACCCTTTCAAACCACATGTCCTGAACACATCTGGTAGCTCCTCTTGCCTCCCATTTTGCAACTCCTTAATATGCCTCTATCAATGAGCTCAACTCCTCTAGGTTATTGAACTCGACTCAACAAACTCTACACTCTAGTTACCTCCTTTGTCCTTCAAGGTTTGCAACACTTAGGATCTTCGACCAACTATTCACGACTCCATTTATGATCATCTCTTTGGTCTGACCACTTTTTCGATACTACTTCTCCAAGATGACAAGTCTAGGGCTATGGAGGATATGCCCTTCTTCTCACTGAATCAATCCTATGTAATACAGTGAACTAGGGCTAGTTGGATGGCCCACTTGACTCCCACTTTAGTCCTTCAAAGTTTGCACATCCTTAGGCCCAATACACCTACCCTTATACCACTCTTGTTGTCCTTCACAAGTATAGGACTTAGGGATATTCTTTGATAGTCATCTAAAGACCCTCCAACTATAATTGGACTGCCATCAATATGCCCAACCACAGTCAATTGTTGTATTGATCTAGGGCCCACAACGCTGCCCTCATCTAGGGCTCTTCAAAATTTCCACCTAACAATGATTTGAGTACTCTAAAAATTAGTGTTCTTGTGTACCAATTTATTTGTTGTCCAATCTATGGACATATCTGAACCACTCCTCTTATCATCCTTCTAACAATCTATAGATGATTGAACTAGGGTCACAAATCAACCATTAATAGTCCATTGACTAATTTTTCTATAGGTTGTTTAAGATATTTGTCGAAAACTCTATGGATAGTCCACCAAAATCAACTCCTCTTCATGTCAATCCATTCTTCATATGGTACATTTATTCTTCTCAATCTTCTACTCAGCTTCCACCCTCCTTGGGATATACTATCTCCACACATACTTTTGCAAACCATCTTCCAGATCTCCGGTCTATATTGTAGAGTTAAACCTCACTCTAAGGGTCACAACCCCTCTTCTTCTACGTATATTTGTCACAGTCTTAAGGGCATGACGTATGGACTAAACATGCTAGGAAACCACCCTAACTAGGGAATTATACTTCTAATCTAATTTCTTTAGAACAAACCTTATCCACCCATATCAAAAACAACAACTCTTTCCCCCATAAGAGACTTGACCTAGCTAATATGGATAAATAGATTTTGGCCATTTCTTTGAATGAATCTTGACATGAACTTTAGATCTCTACGACCCTCAAACTAGGGTTACCTCAATCAATATTACGCATGCAGCTTCTTCTGTTCTGGCCCTAAATTCTAGTGCAAACCCTCCTCCATTTGTGTTGGTCTTTATCACAGAAATTGCAGCCTACTAACCACCACAAGACAAGGTCTCAACCCTCTCTATTATTTCAGAATTTGATGTGGCCTTCACACAAAGACACCATTGAAATCACATGCCCAAATTATCATGAGAAACCTCTCTTGAGCTTGATACACCATAAGAGTACCAACAATATGACATCCTAGTTCCTAGCTCGAACCCATTAAGGTATGTGGCATTATTTTGAACCCTCACATGTTGATCTTACTCTTGGTGGATGATCATGGCCTCCCTTTAGTAGCCCTTACTCGACCCTCTTACTTGGCTTACATTAGGGCTACATCTCTCCTAGTCTCCTTGATCAAATGAGCTCCTTCTCTCTTGATGTTTGTCCCTTCATCCCAATGCCTCCTTAAATAGGTTTTCGTAGGCCTCTTAGGAACCCTCTTAGAAAATATTAATTTTCCTTTTTAATTTTCTTTTAGATTTAAACCTCATCTTGGGTCAAAACCCCTTCACTTGGGTTCTTTGCCCACAAATAATTTTGTGACAAAACTCACATAAACCCATCTCACTAGGCTTGTGGGGTACCTCCCAAGCTACACGATTCAATAGTATAGTTTAGTTGTAGTAACCATAACTTGGTCAAGCTCTTGTAGTCAATCAAGGACTTGGTTGGGTTCCCAAGTTGCAAATTAAGTAAGGGTAGTTGTGAGGGCATGATAGCTAGGGAGGGTTAGCGCATGCCAAGGAATGAAAAGGTGTGCTAACATATTTCATACAATGTTAATACATGTTGAAAAGTGTTAGGGAGTTTTGGGGCATCGTAAGGGAGAGCTAGGTCAAAATGCATGGAAAGGAATGAATAAGAGTGTGTTTCAGGGAGTATTAGCGAATTCAAGTGTGCCAAGGATGAAATGTGTTAGGATAATTTCAAAATAGTATTTCCATGAGGAAAACATATGGTTGCAATAAGGGGCTTGACATTGCAGTTTTAGACAAAGGGATACTTTGTGTTGGGCACAACACCATTTTGCCTTTAGCTATTATTTTTATATGAGATGTGGCACACTTTGGGTGCATGCTCATGTTTTAAACTATTCTAGATAATTACATATTGTACATTGCTGTATATAATTTTTGGGGCACTTGGATTGTGTTGGATTATATCTAGTGTGTTTTGTGCATCCTATGGTTCTTGCAAACTCTTAGTTAATTCTCTATTGTTTATATGAATTGGGCATACATGTGAAATATTTCATGTGTAAGATATGTTACTTAGTTGTTTTATGGCCATGGCTAGATGTGATCCTTGTCTTTATAACTAGTTAAGTGGAACAAGTTGATCTTGGACATGTGTGGCCTAAGATGAGTTATACGCAGTTCTTAGGTGAACAAGGCACAATCTACTTGTAGTAGGTGATATTGGTCAAGTTTTTGAGGTTGAAGCAGGCCAATGTCACATGAAATGTAGTATCCAAGGACTTGATTGGGTTCCCAAGTTGTGAAAAAATGTAAGGCTAACTAGCTATGAGGGCATGAGTGATAAGGTGTGCTATGGAATGTTATGGAATGCTAACATGTGCCAAATAGTGTAAAGGCATGTCAAACATGCTAAGATGTTCCAAGTGCTAAGGCATGCCAAGATGTGCAAGGGTGTGAAAATGCATGTTAGGGATTGTCAAGGTAACAAAAGGGAGAAGCAAGTTAAACTACAAGGAAATGAACATATAAGAGGGATAAAAAGTCATCAATTTACCTTTTCCAAGAGGAGCACACTAGGCACACCAACACTAAGTGCCAATAGGTGCCAAGTGCCAAGTCTTAGTGCATTTTAAGTGCCAAATATTCCTTTGTTGCTTCTCATCTATTTTCCAATAATTAATCTCAAATAAATTTAATATTAAACCATTCCAAATCATACTAAGGCATCTTAACACATGCCATACATGCTAATACTTTCCAAGTGCCAATGTGTGTCAGGGAGTGTTATGCATGCTATGAAGCAGCAGGGCATGTCAAAGAGTGCTAAGGTGTGCTAGAGAGTGCCAATGCATGCTGAGGAGTGATAGGGAGTATTAGGACAACACAAGGGAGAACTACGTAAAAATGCACAGAAGTGAATGAATATGAGCGTGTGTCAAGGAGTGTCAATGAGTGCTAGTTGTCATGCCAAGGAGGGAATAAAAAGATATTCTAGGCACTGGTAAGGCATGCTAGGGAATATCAGGGCATGTCAAGAAGTTCCAGAGTGTGTTAGGGAGTTCCAGGGTGTGCTAACATGTGCCAAATAGTGCCAAGGCATGCAAGATTTTCCAGGTGCTAAAGAATGTTAGGATGCGCAAGGTGCCAAGGTATGCTAATGTGTGTCAAGGAAACAAAAGGAAGAACAATCTAAAATGAAAGGAAATGAAAAATAAGATGGTTAATAAGTTGGGACTTTATCTTTTTCAAAAGGGGCATGCTAGGCACACTAATAATAGGTTCCAATACATGTGAAGTGTCATTGTGTGCTAAGTGCTAATGTATGTCAATACATGCCAAGGTGTTCTAAGGAATGCTAGGGACTATAGGACATGCCAACACATGCTAGGAGAGTGCTATGTTGTGTTAGGACCAACATGTGCTTGGGCGTCCTAGTCATCGCAAGATGTTTTAGGTACAATGATGTTCCAAGACATGCGAGGTGCGAATGAATGTTAGTGTGTGCTAAAGTATGTTAAGGTGTGCGAAGACTATTGAGGAGTGCTAGGTATCTATCATTAATAGAATCGACAGAGCTTGATTATGTATTAAATAATATAGTTCCTACACACACTAGTAGAACTTTATCTAAATGGAATTTTCTATATGATAAACCTAATAGAGATGAACCATGTGTTGCTTCATAGGAAATTTATATTCTCATTACTTGAGGGAAATGATACACACTAATTACTTCTTAACAAATTGATTGGATCTAACCATTATGGCCTAGACTCCACAACAATGGTATTAAATTGTTAACGTTTGACAAAAAATATAGTAACAAGCACATAGCATCATCAAAAACTCATTGGAATGATCAATGATGATGGACATTTTTTTACCATCACCAAAAGTAACCAAAAATATCATTGGTGAGGGTCAATAAATGATCGTCACTAGAAGTGTCACCAAAGATAAAATTAGTGATGGGCCTTTAACGACCATCACCAAAAGTGTCATTGAAAAAAATGGCTTTGTTGACAAAAATTAAAGGACCATCACTATATACACTTACGAAAATTCTTTTTTAAGGCCCATCACCATATGTGACATTGGTGATGGACCATAAAGTTCTGTCACAGGCATGACCCTCACCAATGACCCTTTTTGTTGTAGTGTCAGGTGCTAATATTACTCCACTTTCCTTGATCCAATACAAGTTCCAAGACATGCACACAAGGAGAGTTAGTTCCATAACCAAACACAAATAGATATTAACTCCAAAATAGTTTTCAATCATTTCTTTCATTGCATGATGTTCTTATAATTTCCTCCTATGTTATAATATTTTTGGATTACTTATTGAGTATTTGGAAATAATTCCTTCTAAATGTAGGAATTAGAAGAAATTAGTTCTTCTAAGATACATTAAATGTAAACATACAATCATACCTTATTTAAATTTTATGTTTTCTATTTACTCTTCATTTTTATTAATTAATGTATTATAATTAACTACAAAATTTTGGGGAATTTTCATAAAATGTAGTGTAAAATCCAAGAATACAAGAAAAAGATAGGTAAACCCTAGCAAATATCTCTTTGATAATAAAATATAGGGAGCCATGTTCACTTTCCTCCTCAAAGAAGAAACCTCCAAGTGCAATGCTCCAAATACAATCAAAATTATTGACAAACATTACATGATCTTCTACTTAATATATAACTATCCATACAAAATATTAGCTACCTATGGGCCCACTTATAATGAGATCCTATTAAATAATTTGGGCCTTCTTATCAAATAATACATTTTTTACAATTAGTGACTATTAATTAACTATTTAATGGGCCTTATTCAATGAAGGGGGCCTAGTCTATTTGTTGGGTCCTTCATTTTGGGGGACAAAGTTTTTGGAATTTTTTTATCAAATCTGACGGATGGAAAGTTGCGGAGAAAGCAGTCGAGGACAAAGAAGAAATCCTCCAAGATCCTTTAAGTGCTAAAGGTTGGCCAATGGAAACAAGGGAACCATGCAATCATAGTCGAGCCACAACAACCATCAATAAGACAAGAAACAGTTGCACCTAAGCCACAGACGAAGCTAAGAAGGAAAGGGTGTGGCATTCGAGGAAGAAACTAACATTTCCGGTGAGAAAAGTTCATAAAATATGAATGGAAATGAAAAAAAGGGGGATAGAAGGCTATAATACCTAGATGTTGTCGTTGAGTGTATTGATCTTAACATTGTTCTGTCCTTACCTAATCCTGAGTTAATCTATGTTTTGATTTCTCATTTCTATCTAACAGGCCTCAGAGCCTAAATGTAATTATGTAATAATGTTTGAAGCTAATGGAAAGGAACTGTGGGATTGCTTATGGATATTCATGTGTTGGTTTTATGGGGCTCTTTAAAATTTGTATTATGAATGAATATGTATACCCTCTGTTTCTTTGTATGCTTTACTTGTTGCCCTTGTGATGGATATATATATATATATATTATATATATATATATATATAATATATATATATATATATATATATATATATAATATATATATATGATGTTGTGATTTCTAAGTTATATGGAAGTGTTAGTCCTTGTGAAACTCCCCTTGATGCCTGGTTCTAATCCCTTAACCCAGTAAGGTCGTGAAACACCTCGGGTGAGATGCCTTATTCCTTTTGAATAAGGTGAAAATGTCGATGTTACGCTAGAATATAACAGATCCTTTATTGGCCCTTGTGTCTGAACCGAGGGTCTCTACCCTTTCATAATTTTCTGCAAACAAATGGTTTCACTGTCAGAACCTAAAATTGTAAAAATGTATCTGGAACATGGTGTCGAGGATTTTTAAGAATGATCTAGAAGATTGGTGGCATGAACAAGTAGAGAAGTTTACGTCTCAACAAGCACAGTTCTGTCACAAAAGCGTGAAGCGAGTGAAGGAATAAATTTTGTATGTAGAGCCTGCAAGCAATCAGTATGAGATATTCTGGTGTAAGTTCCCTAAATATATTTACAATTTGTTGTGAAGGCTGTAGATAAAAGAAAAGATGGAATTCAAAGTATATCTCCTTCTACCTAGTTGAGTTACACCGGCTTGATACAGACCTAATTCGGGTTGTTGCCTTCTGGGTGTATCCTACTTTAGAAGGGTATGTTATCAAGTTTTCTACATAAGGCCATCTGTCCTTTTCCAAGGATGAGGTCATGATCAATTCAAGGTTGTGAGAAAGACTGTTGAAGGAGATTTCGTTCTGGGTTAAATTTTTAATGGTGGAAGAGAACCTGTTGGTGATTCAGAGCCAATCCATGGCCTCCTAAAGCCTAGTATGGGGGGAGGGGTATAATGGGATGAATTTTACCTATCTGCGAGCTATGAAAATGTTGGAGAGATGGATGTGGATGACTTCCAGAAGGCTAGAGATATGATGGCACAAACGAGGGTGCAGATAGCTTAATAATGGTGGGAGAAAGCCTTGTAGGAGATCGATAAATGACAAAGGGAGCTACAACAAGTATGAGTGATATTAAGCAGCTTAGAAGCATGAGGTGGAGGAAGCTGGATAGAGTTGTAGAACAATGCAGACAAAGATAGAGTGAAGCATGGCCCAACATGGGAGGCTAGGACTGCCATGGTGACACAAGTTTGAAAGAAGTAGTAGATATTTCCTCCCGCCAGCAAAGATGGAGATGCTAGACAGATCAGGCCCTATGAGAAAAAAGAGGGCTTGAATGATGACATGCACTTTGCTAGGAGAAGGTTGTTTTCTGAAGGTGATGCATCTATGGAGAATAGTGACTTATTTCCTAGTACTTCAGGTAGCACCTTCCCTTGGTACTTTATCAAAAATCTATTCAATTTTTATCTAAACTAGTTAAAGTTATAAAGTTCCACAAAGTACATAATACCTACAAGGTTGGTATCTTTAGTGGTAGAAATAGTAGTTGTAGTTCAAGTCTCCAAGGATCATCACAACCTGGTTCCCAAGGGTTCATAATTTCCTCATAGGTTCAATCATGTATGGTTGTGTTGACGATGTTGGACCCACCAACGTGTCAAGGGGATCTCCCCAGTAAGAAGTCCCAGTTAAACCTTAGGCCGTTTGGTGTAGGAGTCCTAGCAGTGGGTCATAAGGTAATGCCTTGACCGTGATGTCCCATAGAGGAAAGTAAGATAGCTACGTCAATAGCAAGGGTTTGACTGATGTTGTGAGTCAAGGAGGAAGTATGAGAGGTTCTAACACTTCGAAGGGGGAAGGAGGTGAAGGTGAGTTCCATGTTGAAAGGGATCAGTCCCAACTCGACTAGGAACACACAACACAAAGGACATGCACACCTTATGGTGGAGCAGTCCACTCGGATGCGGCAGTCACATCATACAAGGTAATATAACAAATACAACACTCACGGATTAGTATGAGATGAGTGCAATGGTTGTTATAGCAAGTTTCATGTGAAAGGTCTGTCTGATGTCCGGCAGAGTAGTCGACACTAATGATGACAGCATTAACAACATTTGCAACACATTAACAACAAGATTCATATAATTTCATACAAATCAATTCATACATAAGTTAAACAACATATATCATTAAGGCAACTAGAGCAGTCCAACTACAATAACAACATATGCATGAAAATGTGTTGGCTCTTATTATATAAAGAATTATAAGTCTCAATCATACAATACACCCATGTAAGCCTGCTAGCCTCAATAGTGGAACGTTACAGCCACATCCACCTACTCCTCCAAAGAGATGTACTAGCTTTGTGCAGTGGAGAAGCCAAGAGGTGTTACAATACTATCCAAGCCTTCTTCAAGATAATCTTAGTAGAAGCTTGGCTAACCAAAAGCCTATACAATGAGTTATGAGGGACTATTTATAGCAAAGGGTGGGGTGACCCTTGACATCCCCCTTTGTGACCATTCAACTACCCTCATGACTCTTCAACTACTTTATGCCTGTTACATCCATTCTTGACACTTGACTTACACTTGACATGACTCAACATTACAATGCACATGTGCCCATGTGAACAATGGCTTGGACAATCCAAACTAGACATCATTCGAACTTAGACAACCACAGAAGTCCAACTACTCGACATCCTCAAGCTGATCAACTGTGACATATTGATGCCAAGATTGGTAGTCCTTGATAGTGTCTGTGTGTTCTGCTGTGACATCCATTTGAAACCTGAACCTTGCCTCCATATCATTTGGGTACATTGCTCAAGCTCCTCTATCCAACTTGTCTGTGATCATGCGCATCATTGTCTTCAGTGTGGCCAGACTAGCAATGTACTTGCGCATGATGTATGCACTGATAGGAAAGTCTGGGCTAGTGGAGGTGCGCATCAACTTGTCGAAGTACGAGTCAAGTTCTTATCAGACCTACTTCTTTGTCTTCACCTAGGTGAGAGTCCCAAGTAATGGGATCACATGAGTGTGCACTATAACATCCATGCTTTTTAATACTCATGCATGGGAATCTTGTATGCTAATGATGAGTTGTGGTAGGTCTTCATAGTTCCAGATCTGACTCCGAATACGTGCTTGCAGCTTGACCGCATTGACCTTCATCATCTTTGGCAAGTGA
>APFE030876237.1:0-25073 GCA_000404065.3 Pinus taeda | reverse complement strand
GAGAAAAGTCTTGCCCCTATGATGGTTCACCCTGTTCGCCTGATGCTAGCTATTCATATGAATCAATTACCTATATGGGCGTTTCTTCGTCTATTTGCACATGATGCACCCCTTGATATGTTTATTGATGTTGTGCTTCCTTCTCCTGTTGACGCAGCTCTTGTTCTCTCTAGATTTGCTCCCTCAACTCATGCAAATCCTTCTTTGCTTTTTCCATTCTCTAATTATCCCTCTGCCTTCACGTGATGCACTTGTCACATTGTTGCCTCTTTGCCTGAATAGTCATAGCTACTTGTTCTATAAGTGGATTTACTCGAGCCTTGCATCTTTGCTCCTCCTCCATGCGGTCGACAATATTCCTCTTCCCTTTGTCACGCAAAGGTATGCTTGGCTCTATTACCTCTATTGTTGTTGCTACTGCTACTACTGTTGGTGCTCTCTGTGATGCCGCTTCATGTTATTGTGCTAATCACTCTATGGTGAAGCCAACCTATTCATTAGGTCTAGCAGTATTGTAGCAGTACCTCCATGATTCTTCCTTGGCACAATGACATGCCCCATGGATCCAGTTAATCTTAACTCTTACACAGTGATCCTTCACAATGCAATGTGGGTCATACATGTTGAAGCTTCAGAGGTCGAAAGGATACCTCCTCATCTGTTCTTCTTCAACATCCTCTTGCTTGATACGCCAGATCTCATATAACCCAATCTGCAATGGAAGAGAGGATCATGGTGCCTTCTTCTTCTGCTGTAGTCTATCTGTCAATCCTATCGAGATGTGGTACACTACTTCCCGCATGACAAGCACACCCAAGGCGAACTTTGGTAAAACATGTGGAGACTTCTCCGCACTGAACACTCGGATGAACGTGCCGGACAGTGAGGCATACCAATCTGCAATTCCTAGAAATGCCTTCATCGCTTCCTCTGACATGCAGGGTGGATCCTATTCAAATATCAACCCATACATTGGGGTGACAAAATGGTCAGACAGCCGTATGATCACTCCTCTGAAATTACATTCAAACAATAGCTTGAAATACATTTTCACAATAGTCTCCGTCGGTGACCATGCCCACTCCAAGCCCGGGAACTCATGTCGAGCACAAACTGCATCTAGAATGTAAGTAGATATATAATTCTTTGAATGCACACCCTTGGGTGACTTTCGAGCCTTCGTGACTTGTTCCTTCAGCTGGTGAGCCAATATGCTGGACTAGTTGCATGGTCTTCCTTCTCTAGACAGTTGGTCCAGCATGATCACCCAACTCTAAGGGAAGGTCTCAATGCTTGCTTGGCCACTTAGTCGGCATGCGAATATGACCAAGTATTGGTATGCATTCCTCAATATCTTTGTCTTATAGATCTGGTTGGGTGTCACCCTGAAACAAGTTGGCACCTTTACCCAATCCTTTAGAATGTCTTTGGAGTGGGCCCTTTGGTAAGATCACTCAAGTATCTTGGATGGATAAGAACCATGAAATATTTGTTATCAAATATTTTAGAGAGATTTGTGGGAAGGATTTTAGAGATATTATTACAAAATGGTTGTAATAATAGGGGAGACATGTGGATCTAAATTTATTATTAGTTATATTAGCATTTATATAAAAATGTTTTCCCACTCAATTCCAAAGAGAGGACTTATAGAGCATATGTCTAATTTATGATGGAATAGAATAAACTTCTTGATATGTCCTTTTACATATATTGTTATTTTCTCTAGTTTTAGATGTAGTATGTTTTGATTTAGTTTATAAAATTATAGAGTTATTTTCTTTTTTTTCCCAAGGAAAAATCATAACTTTCATTATATAAAATATTGAAGATTACATGTTGTAGTTTCTACTAAAGGAGCATATTTCAAAACTGGTGGCCATTGCCACTCACTGTATAGTGTCTATGAAAAAACGACTGTTACATAATTGTAACTGTTAAAGTGATAACATAATAATAACATAGTTCTAAGGAATGACACAAAATAAGAAAAAATACCAAAATATGGAGGTCCATCTAGGAAACTATGGAGAATCAGGTAGTTGCCACCTCATGCGGATGATGATCAATGAAAGGCCTGTGAAAATACTGATAGAATTCCTGTCCAATATGTTCATGTATCATTCAAGAACCAATAGGTTGTTGTGATGCTTCCTTGGAAAGACTATCAAAAATATGATTCCTCTCCCTGTAGATATGACGATAAAATATATAGTTAAACAATGATTTTAAAGTAATAATTTAGTCCAGAAAATTCCCGAGTGTGTGCATGTGACATTCTGATTGATGATTGAACCAATTAATGACAAGGTTAGAATCACCAAAGGTTTGTTGTTTCCGACAACCTTTATCAAGGGCAAAAATAAGGAGAAGTTTGAGGCTATTTAGTTATGAATATTTATTAGTGCCTCTCCCTCGACCCATCTTCATCTTGAAATAATGGCCTTCACTGATATACAAAACTAATCCTCCGCCACATCTAGCTTACTGAGCCAATCCATCAAAATATGCCCAAGGAATAGCCTTTTCGATGGATTCTGTTGATATGTTCCTATGTTGTAGCTTTGGATCATCGTCAGGGATCATATTATATAAACCTGTAATGTGTGAATAGGAAAGAAGTTAGTTATGGGCCTTTTCTAGAAATATGAGTTGGTTTCTTCCTATCCAAATACTCCATCAAACCAACAGGGGAAAATTTCGAAGTTTTTAGGATGGGATTGATTCCACTAGGCTTGTCAAGCTTCACATAAAGTGTCTCCCTGCCACCTGATATTGATTGCCAAATATTGATATATATAATTCCATATTTGAGTAGATGATGGGAAATGCAGGAATAAATGATTAATTGTTTCTACATTATTCCTGCATAATATACACCAGGAGGGTCCCTGAAAGGTTTGACGATGAAGGTTGTCACCTTTGGGAGATTTGTTGTGCAGCAAAAACCACATAAAAATCTTTTATTTTGGCAGTACTTTTAATTTCCACAGCGGACACCACCACCAGACATATATTTTGGGTTCATGATCAACAAAAATGAAAGGGTAGCCTTCTTTTGGAGTATATATTCCATCCGAAGAAAATTCCCAGATTAATTCATATTCCCATTCCTGTATTCTTATATGACTGTATCATAAAGCATTAATATAATTTGTCCACTGCTCAATCCAATGTATAGGAATCCTAAGATCTTGAGCAGATTTCCATGATTGAACAAAAATAGTAGAATTTTGGAGATCTGCAATCTGTTCCAAAGTTATTATGCCAGATGCTTACAAGAATTTTATAAGTCCAAGAGGGAGGATCATTTCCACTTCTACACCATGCATCCATGCTAATATGAATCTTCCCACCCGACCCTACTCTCCCCGCGAAAGCCGCTCTGATGTATTCAAAAGAGTTTAAGACAGATTGCCATATTATAGATATTTCTGATCTATTCCATCTTGGCATTCTGACCCAATCCTCAATATGCTATGTGTTGATGTCTTTTATGATAACCACCTCTGCCTATAGACTATTTGAAGATATGAGTTGCCATCCCAATTTAGCACAAGGGATTTGGAAAAACACATAAGATTCTTCATCCCCCAACCTCCGCAGTTTTTGGGAGTGGCAATGCGATCCCAACTTGCCCATGCAATTGGCCTACCTTCTTTATTTTATATCCAAAGAAATCTACAGCATATTTGTTGTATTCTATTTAAAATTCCTTTTGGGATCCAAGCCAAAGACATCTAGTATACAAGGATAGCCTCCAACATCGATTTGATAAGAACTAAATGAACCACCCTGGATAACCATCAGTGACGCCAGATATTTATTCTTCTTTCAATTATTGCTACCAACCACATCTAGTCCACAATTTTATAATTATTTGCTTTGAGACAAAATCCCAAATACTTGAGCCCATCTTCAAAAGCCAAATTCCTATATGGAAATATTTGTTTAGCGAAGACTAATTCATACTGGGTGCAACCCATAACAGATAAGGTGGATTTCTCATGATTGGTGTCCATCTCAGTGGCCTTACATGATAATTTAAGAATGGAGTTGAACAACAAAGTTATTTTCTATCTCGTTCTTCGAAGAATTAAGTTCACTAAAAATAGAACATGGTGTGTTTTTATTTCACTTTTTATTCTCTTAGTTATTTTATGCAATCTCATTTCACAGTTAGTTTTTACATTGATCTGATTATGGTGTGTTTCCTTCTATCAAAGCTTGCTAACAACATGAGCAATATTTCATGGAAAATGATGGAAGCAGATAACTTGGTGACAACAAAATACCTACCTAGAATCATAATCATTGGCAAGTACATGAACATTGCTGGGATTGATTAAGGTTGCTTTTGTTTTATCATTTTCTTTGAATTTTTCTCTCATACATTTCATATTCTCAAATTAGAATCTGAATTGAATGCACTGCTTTAAATTATGATTTTCTTTTGTATGGCTTATGATTACAAAGGAAGATTATTCTAATCTTTGGTTCAAGTAGTGAAGAGAGTATTATCATAGGAGTCATCTAACTAGAGATTTAGATGGAACCCTATGACCTGCATGACTACCATTGAAGCTATAATAGACCTCAATTAAAAGACTAGATTTCATTTCACATTAGCATTATGATATAATTTATGTTTATGAAAATACATAGCTTTAGAAAGGTAGACCACACTGCAAATAATCTAATTCTACACATACATGGTTTTAATCTCACAAGTTTACAAAATTTGGATTGATAATAAATGTTACACAATTTATGCAAATAATTTTCCTAAGAGTTTGGATGTAAGAAAAAATTATTTCTGAATCTACAAAGCTACTTGACAATTCAGTTTGCATACCTACAAGAAATATTACAAGTTATAGGGTTATATAAAAATTTTACATCCACATACAACTTTTTTTGTGCAATTGGAAAGTTAGAATCCTTTGTGGTGTAAAAATACCAAACATGTGTTGTATGACAAAGAGGGAAAATTGTTTCAATTTTCCTTCTTAAAATGCATGCCAGCTTAAGGGAAATGGACTCCAAAAGGTAAATTTTTGTATGGTGAGATGATAGATATATAGGCTATTGAGTAATGAATTCCTTAAGATGAGATATATATTCCTTAAGAAGAAAATGTACACTTAAGGTGGGAATTATATGTTTTTTTCATGAAAACGTGACATGTTGTAAAATGCACCCCTTTAGTGAACAATGCAAGCCTTATGCAAGGATTTGCAAGATAACTCCTTGAAATCTCAATGTTTTTCAAAATTCATATCTTTAGATGATATATGCACATTATGCATACTATATTTATGAATTTCATGAAAACAATGCATTAAGGAGAACGCATTCTCCATTTGGAAAAAATTCATGCCCTCAAGTGAAAATGCATGTTAAATGCATTGAATGGTTTCTTTACATGTTAAAAAATAATATGCACACCTTCTTAAGGATAAATTCATGCCCACACTATATAAATTCACACCCTTGACATAGTGTGCAAACCTGTAATGGTATAAATCCTAATTGATTTTTTCTTAGCCATATGAATGGTCTTGATGGGAATAAGATTGAAAATGAAGGGTAATTCATTAAAGAGATGATGATTCTAGTATCAAAATAATTAAAAAAAAAAGTGAATCCAAGCATGACAATTTGTTTTAAACACACTTAGGTATATATACTAGTTATAGTGCTTGCAAATTGTAACTTAGATTCAAGGTTGTACAACATCCTCCAATCGTTTCCATCTAAGGATTAACAAATAAAACAAAACATGGCCATAATACCTTGAATTTTGTTTTCAGGTAATGTCATTTACAAATATTTCATAAGCTCAACATATTAGGTGCACATGGTTTTGTAGGTAACACTACACACTAACAAATTAACAAAGGGAATTGAATTACTAGGAGAAGTATAAAAATGTATGAGTGTGTACATGTTCTAATTATTCCATTTATTCCTTTTAAAAGTTTTTTTGTTTTTTGTTTTTTTTTGCTTTTGTTTTTTTTTTAAATATTATATTATAGAGGAAGAGAATTATAGAAATAAGACTTCATAAGCCCTTGACAATATTAAACAAACCCATGTGTAATAATTAAAACTCCTAAAAAATCCATGGGGGGCTTAATATAAGCATACTAACACTTCAATGTATGATAAAGAGCTATATGATCAGATGTGATTGTAATTTCAATAGACCAAATCTAACAGGCCATGTTGATTTGAACCAATTATTCATTATCATCAGGTAGATTTAGGAGTATGATCGATAAAATAATAGAAGGGTTAGATATAATGGTTCAACTCATACAACAATTTCTCCATGTCACATTTTGATTGATAGAAGGTCAAAATACTACATTTTTATATCTCTCTAACTTTGACTTGATACCACTTTTTCTTACACCCAATACCACACTTTCTCATTCCCTCATGCCATTTCATTAAATTTTCTGAAAATCAACATAAAAGTGTCAAAACAACCTTCATGCTCTAATTTAACTATCATATAAGAATACAAGATAAAAAATTCCAGCTAAAATTTCCAAAACATTATAAATTTTTTCAATTTCCGATAACAATTTTATTTGAAAAAGTTTAGAAAAGGAAAGGGTTAGTCAAATTCAAATTTACAAGTCTCTGAAATAGTAGGAAATGGGAAAAATGGCTATAAAAAGGAAGGAAATGAGTCAAAATATAGATAATGTAGAAAACCCTTATGCTAAAATCTTGATTGGTAAAGGCTGCAATATATTTGAAATGAGGTTATTAGTGGTCTTGTCTGAACAATTGAGAAATACATATTATTCTAGGTGTTATCTCAAAATCAAACCCTGATAGGCTGTTGTGATCAGGTAGATCTTAAGTAACTATTTCAAACCTACTTTACGCTGAGGCTTAGCCTCCCCAACTTGAGAGGGCTCTCTCACAAGATTAAAAATTTGGATAATGAATAAGATGGTTAACTCTATGAAACAAAATGAACAAGTATAAGAGGTTGAAATACAATTAGAAAGTATCCTTTGGGCTTATGGAGTCAGATATGCTTCAGTATTGACAGTAAAGTTAGCTTTGCATAGAAGTCAGGGGATTCAATATCCAACATATGTAGAACACACCAAACACATAGAGGACCAACACAATTTACAAATGTATGCAGGAAATTAGAGCACTATTAGTGATTTCTAAGTGATCACACATTCATAACACTGTAGATAATAGGAAGAAGATAAGATGATCTCATGGAAGAAGATTAGATCCATTAACAAAAAGGATCAAGGTTGAATCCAAGTCCAAAAGTTAAATGATGAAGAAAGATTAAAAAATTAACAGTTAAAGAAACCCTTGTTTGAGAAGTTAGTGGTAATAGTCGCATAGGTTCCATCAACCTTTGGACATTCTCAAGTAACTAATAAATCTATATTTAGAGAGTAAAGTTCTAAATAAATTCAAGTTGTTGAGAAAGAAAAAGATGTATTCATTAAAACATATTTTTAATAAGAAAATGGAAAAGCAAGCTAAAGAGAGGTTATATACATATATTATCGATGAAGATATTAATGCACCAACTTGGTTATTAACTACTTTTTAATTATGATAAAGATACTATGCAAGTGGCTATATTACACCATAAGGTTTACAAACTAGAAATGGATTTGAAGCCTTGTGACTATAAACCTAGAAAGGTTACTTTTAATTTAAATAGAATCCCATCTAAGGATAACACAAAATGGAATAAACAAGTTGTAAATATAGTAGCAAGAGACGTTATCCAAGTTGAGAAATATTTAGGTGCAATTGAAAAAGTTACAAAATCAATTGATAACTGAAAGCAGAATAATCTAGTCTAAAAATTAGAATAATTGTAGAAACTTCTCACTTTGGGAATAGTTTGAGAAGATCCTTCTAGTTTATATTGATTCCTAAAGGAAAAATAAAATGAAATTCAATGACTTAGAGAGAAATTAAAATTACTTTTGATTAAACATTCACACACCAAATAAATAGTTGCCTTGGAAAAAGAAAGAGAACCACTGAAGAATCAACTCCAAATTCTTTTGGATCAAAATGCCAAATTTGATAGAGTCATTAAACAAGTTAATGATGAAAGAGATACTTCATTATCATCTAGCATTGGTGAAAATTATAAAATACTAGGTATAGATGATGTTTTTGTAGGCTTATATTGAGAACACGTTATTGGATTAAATAAATAACTACTAAAGAAGCAAGAAGAGCTATGGAAGGTTGAAGCACAAATTAAAAGCAAGGCTTCAAAAATAACATAATTACAAGGCATAATCAACGCAAATAAATCCTTGATTGAAAATTATTCAATTAAAATCACAAAGAAGGATAAGATAATTGCTAAGAATAATCAACTTATCACCCAAATGAAATAAAAGAAAAACAAGGTAAATGGAAATTTATCTGTGCAAAAGTATTCAATTCGTGTAAAGAATGAAATTGTGGTGAGTAAGAAAATTTTCATAGGACATTTTAAAGTTCATCAAGACATAAAGAATCTAGAAACAAAAGTTAATTTTCAAGTTAGAAGAGCATAAGAGCGATTAGGAAACAAGGTCCATATTGCAAATGATGTCATACAATTTATAAATAGTAGATCTAGAGCTAATCTTGATATCAAAGTCAAGAGTGCCTTTATTGTGAAAACAAAGAAAATGCATACAAAGCACAATTTAATTATATTATCAGAAGAGAAGCAAAAAGTATTTTTACAATTTGGTCATGAGTTAAGGAATCAATTTTTAGAATTTTTTTAGCTTGGCTTACCCTCCCCATGGAATAACGAACTATGGCTCTATAGCATTGAAATTTATGAAGAATATTTAGAAAACTAAAGACCAAATGAAGAAGAATTTTATGATGTAATGGTCCAAGGAGAGGGATCATTATATATGAGAGATTATATAATACTTAAATTATTTTCCACTCTCATCATATTCAAAAAACCCTTCTTTCTCCCTCCATATATATACATATACATAAATATATATATATATAATATATATATATATATATATATATATAATATATAATATATATATATATATATATATATATAAATATATTATATATATATATATATATATATATATATATATATATATAGATATATATATAACCAGAGGAATTGGAAACTGGGTTGGGCTCATACTCACGTGACACAGGGTTGATTCCAATCGCTACCACTATACCTCTAGGGCCTATGACCCATCCTCCTCTCTGTAAATCAAGTTCCTTCTGGGGGATTTGAACCTTAGATCTCTTAGTTTACATAATACTTCATATCATGGTCATAGCCAACTAAGCTTCACCTCGGGGACTATACATATTTATATATTGGAATTTGTTATCCCAAAAGGGAATGGATGGAATCATATTTCTAAATTATGAAATAAAATTCCTTTATTTCCTTCAACATCAACATCACCCCATGTTCCCATGACTTCAATTCAACAAAATGGCAACCTCAGAAGAAGGTAAAAATCTATTTATGTGTTAGCATGCCTAATAAAGCCAAAGAGACATAAAATTGTAAAGGGATAATCATGTCTCACATGGGACTCATCCCCTGATTGACCAACTTTGTAATAGATTAGTTTTTTTTTTCTTTATAAACTTCAAGATTTGAAGTAAAAAATAATTCTTATATTCGATCTCAAGTAAACATATTTTTGTATCTATTTAAGGTTTTGAATACAACAATAATTTTTATTCAAATAGCACTTGATGTCGCTAATCACTATTATTTTTGTGTTCATCTACAAATGCTTTCATTACTAGCATTTAATTGTTGTTTTGTGCGCTACTACATCTTAATCATAATCTTATGCCACTTTTTCTTTTTTATTCCCTAATTTTCATTTTCTCTGAGCTCTTAAGACCCATGGATTTTATCCGTTAATTTAATTTTGAGTTCCTTTATTTTGTATTACCTATTGAACAATAATAATCAGAGCTTAACATGAGCATAAAACAATGAATGGGGAATGCGTTAAGCTAAGGAAATTGGGATGGTAATGCCATTGGATGTCAAGGTGGCTTTGATAGACAATTTCTTACAAATACCTTAAACTTAGTAGGCATGTCCTTCACCCATTAATGGTTGAATATAGGAAATGATTTAGTTAGACCACACTACCTTAACACATGTCTTTAGCCCTATGAAAGATATGTTGAATCCATACAAATTCTAGAGAAGAGATTCCTCCATGGCAAATAATATGCATCATGTACCAAGTGTATCAAATCTTGTACAAGTTAGGATATACACTATTTGATTTAAATGATGTATATTGATTGGTATATGTCTTGACTTATATAACAATATTGGATACATTACTATGGGGTGCATATTGTTTTCTGAAAAATACATGCATTAGGGGATATTTTTGCTAGAGGCGAGGTGATAATCTCCCACGGATTGTTTACAAACTCAAGGGGGCATAGTTCACTTTCCACTTCCTCCCAAACTTTTCAATTTTGTTGGAATATCAATGTCACCACTTCAATTTTCTCCTAGTCTTACTGAAGAGGGATTTTGGGTTAGGAACAACACATATGTGTTGTCTTGGAATCATAAATGAAAAATTTTATGGAATAAATAAAGGTGGACATATTTGGAATATCACTATTTCTAATCAAACACTTTGAAGGGTAAGGGATGCAATATTGCAGGATACAATAGGAAGTTTATAGACTAGATACCAAGCTTATAGGATAAATCATGTTCTACAATCCTCATCCTAATTTTTTTGATGTACATTCTTCACTCATGATAAAATCTTCCTTTAGATACTTCTTAATTTCCTGATCAGACCCTAAGTTGGGAAAACATATTTAATTCATGTGTTTTTTACTTCCCATATGTGCTTATCTAGTATTAGAGAATGTGGTTAGAATGACCTCACTCTAGAGACATATAAAATAATGCGAGGTTGGTAGCATGGATGAATGTAGGACAAGTCATTTATTACTATTGATGAACCTTTTTGCTTCCATATCACTTGATTAATGTAGGGCTCACATTATTTGTATGTATAATGAGGAGAACAAGGAGATATGTCAACTATGATATGTGATTCAGGCATGTCATGCAATATCATAGAAGCATGAAATGGGTGATGAAATGCCATCAATTCAGGAATCAAATAAATAATTATAAAATAAGCGCATCATTGTTACCATTTATATTATTTTCAAAATCATCAAATTTATGTGTAAGGTAAAATATTTTTGGTATGTGTGTGTATAATATAAGGGAATTGGGTTTATCTCGAGTGGTTGGGAGGAATGATTGGGATCCTCCTCACCCATGTTCAATTCCCACAAGTGACATGATGAGCTTTGATGCAGTGGATTTGAAACCATGGCATCAATAACGAATTGACTCATACCCATTGAATGGTTTTGGTCTAACCCCTTGTATCATGACTGTTTGGAGAGATATTCTATCCTTAACTAAAAACCTTGATATGTTCTTTCCATCATAAATTCTTTTGGGTTATGTTAAGGAATGCCATGTTCCTGGTCTCTTTGGTTAGACATTGGAGTATGTGATATCAATGTTACTTGGGTTTCATAAATTATGCCAAATTTTCTAGTATAAGGAAGAACTAGTTAGGGTTTAGGCTATCATAGGGTTGTAAAACATATAAAGTGTGTGTGAATTTTTATAGTGCAACTATGATTTTCTCCTTAAGAAGGTGTGTGCATTCCTCCTTACTTAAACATCTAATCCTATGAAGTATTGATGTTATATTATAATGCAAGAAGGGTTAGATAAATGTGTAAGTTGAAAGTATGCTACCAAGATTGTAATAAGTACAGGTAAAACCATGTTAGGGTTTGGTGGAAAATAAATACAACTATGTCACAATTTTACACCTTTAAAGACCAAAAATTGTGTTGTAGGACAAAGAGGGCAAATTGTTTAAATTTTCCTTCTTAAAATGCACACCAACTTAAGGGAAATGCATGCCCAGTGTTGAATTTTTTATGATGAGATATTGGGTATATAGGCTATTTAGTAATGCATTCCTTCAGATATTTCCTTAAGAAGAAAATACATGTTCAAAATGGAAATTAGGTGTTTTCTACATGAAAACAAGGCATGTCATAAAATGCACACCCTAGATTGAGAAATGCAAGCCTTATGTTGGGATTCTCATGATTACTTCCTAAAACCATAATGTAAGTTAAAATACATATGTTTAGATCAATTATGCGCATTTGTTTTTGTAAACTTGCTAGTACTTTTGCTATTTATATTAACTAGCCAAAATCAAGTTTTTCCATATGTTTCAAGTGGCCTCAACCTGCCTATAAGAAACCAAGTTGGCCACTTGTTAGCGTTAAAAGTTGTCCAAATTTTGTATAAATCTTTCTCTATGAACCTAACAACCTTGTCTATTTCATCTATACTTAAAATCAACTTTGGAAAATAAAAGCTAATCGTCATAAAATAGAAACAAAATTTATCTGGATTGTTGTTTTACTCCTCGTTAGAGGATTCCACTGGGACTAGGGCTTTAGCACTGGATCCCTACATCTCACTTATCCTCATATCCTGCAGACTTTGTTCGATCCTTCCCAGTGCCATGTTGTTTTGATATGTTTGTATCTGAATTGTTGCTATCTCTCTGAGAAGATCTGCTATGCTGGGAACTTTCCCTTTGGTGTCCTCCTGTGCCTCCTGACCTTTATTTTCTTCCTGTTCTTTGTTGAAAGTCATGGCTCGGGACACAACATTCTTCATGACCCAGTATTGCTAGATCATTTGTCTAAAGAGGGTGTTCTGGCCTCGGGTGTTGCCCGGGTCTTGAACCATGTCTTCCCATTCTTCCATGGGTATATCTTGGTTGGTAATACTGTCATTTAATTCTCACTCCCAACCCGCTATTTACACTCTGACCTCAAGTGGGTTCCCTACCATGTACACATCAATGAGGGTCTTCATATGCTCCAGTCCCGTCTTTCTCCCTCTCCTGCATTGTTCTCTACTGGAGCTTCCCACCCCCCCGACTGTCCTTTTACCTATACCTCTATTACTCTTCTTAGCCACTTCTTTTCCATCTCTTCTCATTCTTACGTTGTCGCGGTTGCCATTCTCTTCTCCCAGTTCACTTTCCTCTGTGTTCTTGCTTGCCTTCACATTGTACTAGACGCAGATTATGATTAAACCTAAAACATTTCCATGAGAAGTATCAGTATTCTATTGGTATAACACCTAATCTGTCTTACATTTAGTTGAGCCATGCTTGGTATCTTGCTCAAGACCTGGCGGCCTGAGTTTTCTTATCATTCCCCTCAGCTTTCCTCTTGCCATCTCTTGGGTTTTCTCTTTGTTTCCCCTCAATTCTTCTTTTCTCAGGTTCATCTCTCCCTGTCGGCCCTCACATGGAAGGTTTTCCTTAGACAACCTCATGGGCAGACCACTAGGTGGGATCATGTCCCTGTTCTAGACAACACGAGGTATTTTAACAATAGAAAGCCTACCAGGAGAGCTATAGGCGAGGATCATGTACCTGTTCTGGATTGCACAAGGCAATTTCATTCCATTCTCACTCCTCTCTACAATCTTTACTCTAATTGAACCTCTGGTTTTCCTCTCGGTTTTACTCAGGAAATCTAGGTAGGTCTCTCAGAGGCCGCGTTGTCCCTTATCTTAGCTCCTGAGGTCTCCAGGGTGGATTCCTCCCTATTCTAGTTACCTATGAAATCTCTTCCGAGCCTTGGGAGCCACCTGGTCGGAGTGGAAATCCTCAGACCTTCTCCCTTGCCAGGTTCTCTCTTCTCTCTCCGGCCTCCCTCCTTCTCTTTGTATGCCTTGTTCAAGGCGGGATTTTTGACTATTGATTCTCTCACCCTTTCGTCTTCACTCTCGAACCAGGTGGTGCTCTAGGAGATCCTGGTTTCGATTCTTTTAGAGTCCATACCTTTCCCAGTCTCTTTCCTAAAGACTATTGAATTTGACATAACTATAATTTTTTGGTTTAGGAAATGGAGAAAAACACATCATCGACCTGAGTTCGCAACTGCTTCCCCTGGTCTGCATCGTCGTCCTGCATCCACCACCTTTCTTTGCTCCTACTCTCACTCTCACATTCTGCTTGCAACTAACATCTATCTCTCAACCCTTTTGTTTTACCTCCCTTTCCTTGTTGCCTTTCGACGAACCTACCACCTGTCCTTCTAATTTGCTCGCCACCATTTTCCTCATTCCTTCACCTCATAATGATGGCCCTCTGTCCCTTCCCACCCTGACTCTCATTAACTCCCTCCTGCCTCCGACTGCTCCTGTCGTGAGCCCTTCTCCACTTTCCTGCCACTTGATGGCATCATTCTGCCTGCTCTCCCATTGGCTCCCATGCCTTCCTCTCTACCTTCCCTTCTTGGCTCCACCTACCTTCTCTCAGGGCTTTCTCCTTCCCTGCCCTGTCCTTCCACTTTCCCTTCTTGTTGTCCTCTTCCTCCACATCCCGAAGAGATCTTTGTCCTTGCGCTCATGTGGGTGATATCTAACATCTCCACTTCCCATCGCCGCTGGCCCACCTGTTCTTCTCTGTCACAACCTGATCAGGGGTTCTCCTCGTGCTCCTTGTCTTTTTATAGTATTTCCACTTGATTCTTCATTTCCTCCATTTGTAATAACTCTTCTGCTTTTATATCTAGGTTTCTACCTACCTGGCTGCATCCCTAGTTTGCCAGATTGTCTGCTGCCACGTTTCCCATCCTTTGGACATGTGTTGGGATAATGTATCCTATCTGTTGAATTAGCTTACTGATCTCTTGGACCAGCCATGCAGTCCTCCAACTTTGGCTGATTCTTTCCCACTGCATTCCTTGTTGTAGCTTCTTCACCATTTCTATCGCCATTTTCTAGTCTCCTTCTACCTGCAGTCTTTGGAATTTTTCTTTTATCGCAATTTCCAGTCCTCTTTTCATAGCATGAAGCTCTGATTCATTGTTGGTCGCATTGCCGCAATCCATAGCTTAAACTCTAAGCATTTTCTCCTTGTCTATCTCTAAATAATCCTCCTATTCCCGCCACCCCAAGGTTCCCTTTTGTAACTCCATCAAAATTAGGTTTGATAAATTATTTCTAAGGCCATTTATAACAATTTGCAGACTCTCCATTAGGGGTATGGTGCTTCCACGAGGATGTGTTTAGCATACTAGGTTTCAAGTTCAGGCCTTTCATTATTCTTTCTTCCTGTGGATTGCTTTTCCAATCCTCCTCATACCATTTCTCTGCTAGTGTTGTCTCTCTTATGTTCTGGATTATCTGATTCCATTTTTCTACTTCAGTTCTTCTTTCTTTTTTGAAGATCAGGTTATTTCTTTCCTTCCATATTGCCCACAGGACGAACCCTAACGAAATTCTCTAGGCTTGGTTCAGGATTGTGTTTTGGTAAGGCTTTTTTAGTCAATTATCTATCGTTGTCTTCATGTTGTTTGGATTCCTATCACTAACTCCGAAGAGTTTATTATGTTTTTTTCCACAGTTTATCACTGTATATGCAGGTATTGGTCATGTGCTCCATTTTTTCTGCTTGTTCTTTACATAAGTTTCATATCGATGGTCCTTGTAGCCCTTTGTTTTTCAATTGATCCCATGTAAGTGCACGCCCATGGCAAAGGATTCACATGAAGAAGGCGACTTTCGGCCATGTTTTTTCTTGCCATATGATTTCCTAGATATTTGTCTCTTTATGCTTGAGATGTTCTGCTTGTAGTTGATAACCCTCTTTAATTGTGAACATCTCTTTAATCTTGTAACCCCATCTTAGTATGTTTGGCCCTTCTGCTTTCCCAATTTTCCGGATTGCCATTTCATTTTCATATAACTTCCACCAAGGTATTTTTGGTGCATCTAGCCAATCCTATTTTTGTTTCCACTTTCTCTAGTATTCTCCAGGTTCTATGGTCCAAAAAAATTTAACTCTTTTTTCCTCATGGATGTTGGTATATTGGTATACTTATTCAAGCTTAGGCTTACTGATTAGTTTTTCTCTCTGTTGCCACACTTCCCAAAAGTTAGCTTTTTCACCTCCTCTGATTTCCTAGAAACTATGGTTGCTAATAAAATTTCTGTTATCTAAGGCTAGGTTCCATATTGTTGAACCTTTCTTGTTGTCTTGGAGTCTCAACTTTCCTTTTGTTGATCTAGGCATGTCATACTTCCTCTCCCATAATTTTTTCCATAGGTCTACCCCTCCTTGGATCCATCTCCACCATAACTTTGCCCCCATGACCTGATTGAGTATATAAGGATCTTGGAGTCCTAGTCCTCCTTCTTTTAGGGGTTTGCTGAGCCAGTTCCATGATAGAAGAGACCATTTTTTTTTTCCATTTTAGGCCCTTGCCATAAAAACTTTTTGAAGATGTCTATCATCTTTTGGAATATTGTTTTAGGAGTCGCTTGATTGGTTAGTTGGTAAACCAGGATAGATTGTAATATTGATCTTAGTAATATTACGCGACTTGGCATATTTAGTGCCCTGAATGTCCAGTTCTGCGTCTTTCTTTGGATTTTTCCCAACAAGGGTTTCCAATTTTCCACTCTATTTTGTTGATCATTTAACTGGACTCCTAGGTATTTCGAGGGGAAATTTCCTATTCTGAATCCCATTACTCTTGCTAAGAAATCTTGTGAGGGTGTTGTTGTGTTGAAGAAAAATATATCAGACTTCCCTTTGTTTATCTCTGTCCCTGAAGCATTAGTGAATTCTGTGAGAATTTCCATTATTTTTCTGGCTTCCTTGAGCGATGCCTTTCCATACATAATTATGTCATCTACAAATTGTTGGTGAGTTAATGGTAGATCATTCCCCCATAGTTTGAGGCCAGTGTATTGTTCACTCCAAACTTTCTCCTTTATGTACCTTCTGAGGCCTTCCGCTGCCAATATGAACAAAAAAGGTGAAAGCGGGTCACCTTGCCTTAACCCTCAGGTTGCGTTAAACGCCTCTGTGGGTGATCCATTGAGTAGAATTGACAGAAATGGAGTTGATACCATCGACATTATCCATCTTATCCATCTTGCATCAAAGTCGAATGCCTTCAATATTCCTTGTAAATAATCCCAATTCAGTCGATCATAGGCTTTTGACAAATCTAATTCAACCAGCATTCCTTTGGTTTTTTTTTGTTCTTAATGAATGAATTGCCTCTTGTTCCATCACCATGCCATCTGTTATTTGTCTTCCTTTGACAAATCATGTCTGTTCCTCAGATGTTAACCCAGGTAGTATAGGTTTTAAACGATTAACCATAATTGTAGCCATAACTTTGTATATGACATTACAAAGTGTTATTGGTCTAAACCCTTACGGTTCTTCCGAATGATCTGTCTTTGGAATCAAGGCCAGAAATGTGGAATTTAGGGCTGGGTGCATTCTTTTGGTGCACCTGGACTCCTCCACTAGTTTCACTATGTCTTCGCCCATGAATGGCAATGTCGCTTGGAAGAATTTTGTTGTGAATCCATCTAGCCCTGGTGCTTTGTTTCTCACCATATTCTTAATGAATTCTTCTACCTCTATTTTAGCTATTTCTCTTAGAAGGGCCATGTTTTGATCTCTGCTCACCGGGTTGGGGATGTGTTGTATGATTTTGTTTATATTCTCCTCCCTTCTTATGTTTGGTTCCATTAGCAACCCTTTGAAGTGTTGCACTAACAAATTCTCCATGTCTTCATTTTGAGTAAGACAATTGCCTTGCTGATCTACTAGGGATAATATCATGTTCTACTACCTATGATAGATCATTTCTCTATGAAAAAACCTTGTATTTCATTCTCCTTCCTTTAACCATTGAATTATGGATTTCTATTTCCATAGTATTTCTTCTTGTTGTCTCCTTTCCTCCATTTTATTAATCAGCTGCCCTTCCTCCTCCGCTAGCCCTTCACTTCTGCGTTCGTTGATTATTTGTTGTTGTACTTCCTTCATCTTTGTTTGGATCAACTCGTGTTCCTTATGTATGTTGCCAAATTAATTCTTATTCCATTTCTTTATTTTTCCTTTTAGATCTTTAAGTCTAAGTTGAAAGGTGTACATCAGGTTTCTCCCTACTATCTCACTCTCATTCCACTGCTCCATTTTTTTCTATGAGGGTCGGTTCTCTTAGCCAAAATGCCTCAAACCTAAAAGGTTTGTTTCAGTTTCCTTGTTTCAATTCTACTTTGATTTCAATAGGCTAGTGGTTTGACCCTAGGCACGGTAGAATTGATTCCTCATAGTATACATCTTTGCTAATGAAGTGTTCTGTGGCCAAGAATCTGTCCAATTGAGAGGATATTTGTCTGTTCCCTCCCCTTCTATTATTCCACGTTTATTTTCCATTTATTGTTGAGATGTCCACCAATTTTAGTTCTTCTTGTAAATCTATGAATTTCTCCATTTCCGACTCTTCTCTTTGCAGTCCCGCTTTTTTCTCCTCTATTGTTGTTATTAAGTTGAAGGCCCCTGCTACTAGCCAAATTTTTTCTTTATGTAGTTGGATAAACCTCTTTATTTGCTAGAGGAAATTTTCCTTTTCCACTGGAATGTGAGGGTCGTATACTGCAGAGGCTAGGAACCATTCTTTATTTCCTATGAGGCGAAACTGCCCTGTGAGGATTCTATTTATACCTATCTAGTAGTCCACTGTGATCTCTGTTGGGTTCCACAGTATTGCTATTCTGCCCACACTACCTCTCGCATCTATGGCCATGCATTCATACCTTGGTTTTATTTTACTTAATATATCTTCCATTTTCCCTTCTGTAATCTTTTTTTGTTGTAGCAGTATGAGTTGAGGTTTTTCTTTTCTTAGTCTCTTAGTTAAATGTCTCTATTTGCCTCTATTATTGAGGCCTCAAATGTTCCAGGATGTAATTATCACTGGGATACTTTGTTTATTTGTTGGTATACTACTGATAGTGGTACCACCCTGCCTGTATTCACCAACATTTCTCCCATAGTCTATATAGATTCATGTAGGTTCCTCCGGCCTCTTTATTTCCTCCTTTTATTTTATTTGAATATTTTTGGTGGTTGTCCTAATGCATCCCCAATTGTTCTTCCATCTCCACCTATTCGTCCCTGTTTAGCTTGATACTGTTGGAATGTTTCTCTGCATAGTATTTTTTGGTCTTCTGGTATAAATATTTCATCTAGGTATCTCCATTCATTCAACAATTTCTTCAGCACCTCTTCTTCCATGCTTAATTCTTCTCCCTTGCTTGGGTCGATTTCCATTGTGGTGTTTTCCATCTTCTCCCTGTCTTCCTTATCCTCTTTCTCTGCCAAATCTCTTTGAGATTTCCTCTTGGGGTTTGGTTTGCCTTGACTCGAACTGCTCTCCTTTCCTTTTTCCTAATAGTCCATAGTTTGGGCCTCATTTTCTTCTTCTTCTTCTCCCTGCAACGCTTCAAAATTGTTTGTTCTACTTGACTGAGCTTGATATTCTTTTTTCCATGTGTTGGGGTTTTCTTTTGCTTGTCTCCTCCTTCTTTTCACTTCTTGAAACCCTTCCTTATCTTCTTGATGTTTCCTCTATTGTGTGCATGTTCTCTCCCTCCTCCAGGTTCATTGGACACCCCTTAAATAGGTGACCATACTCATGACATCTACGGCATTTGAACAGGATGTGTTTATAGTCTGGGCCATAGCATTCTTCTCAGTATCTCATAAAGAAACCAACATTATAATGAAAGTAAGGACCATTTTCAAATACTTTTTCTTTGTCTTGCAGGTTTGAGAATATTACTGTGAAGAAGCATCTAGCTCCTAGCTTGAGCTCGATATGACCTTTTGGTTGCCATTTTTGCTATATCCATTTGGTGAGGTCCTTCTCCATTGGCTAGACTTCGATGAAATTAAATATTAGCATGTGGTCTTTCATGTAGCTTCTGTATCACTCCAGTTTTTTCATCTGAATGATGAATCTCGGTTTCTCCATCGCACATGGTAAACATTTTCCTCTGCTGCTTGCCTACCATCGTGCCCTGAGGAGAGGTTCTGACATTTTTTTGGTATCTCCTACTAGTTTTAGATTACTTGTATTCTGGTGGGAATCCCCTGCCGCCGCATCTCAGTAGGAGGGGATCTCTCCCCCCCTTCCTCATCTATCATTCCGACCTATTTATCGACGTTCTGGTTTGCAGCTTTGCAGATGTCGTCAGAGTTTTTGGGTCGCAGTTCAGTTTAGCTCATGGCTGTTGCACCATTAGGGTTGGAAAGCTCTAAATCTCTTATGACTCTTTCAAACCTTAGTAGATAAATTATGCACATTATTCACATCATCCTTGTGAAATTTCACGAAAACAAGACATTGGGGAAAATTCACAACCTGTTAGGGAAAAATGCATGCCCTCAGGTGAACATGCATGTTGAAGGCATGGCATGAATTTGTACATATTAATAATATGTACTACTTGATAAGGATAAATGCAAGCCTACACTACAAAAAATGCACACCCTTAACATAATACACAAACCTATAATTGTGTAAATCCTAATTGGTTCTTCCTTAACCATATGAACTATATTCATGGGAATAAAGTTGAAAATGAATATTAATCCATTAGAGATGATGATACTAGTATGGAATGATATATAAAAAATGTGAATCCAAGCATGACAAGTTGTTTGAAACATACGTAGATATATGGCATAGTTGCATTACTTGTAAGTTGTAACCTAGATTCGTGGTTGTACAAAATCCTTCAATAATTTTCATTAGGGATTAACAAATAAAACAAAGCATGGTCGTAATAACATAAATTCTATTTTCAAGCAATATCATTTACAAATATTTCATGAGCTCAACATATTAGGTCAACAACACAAGATTTTGTGAGTAACTAAGTTGTTGTCGTTGCTACAACACCCTCCAAATTTCTGCCTACATTTAAATTTTGGAACCTCTCTTTGGTCATGTGAACTATCATTTCAAGTTGCTCAAGTGATTTTATACTTCTTCTCTAATTTTTTAAGTCCATTTCTAAAGAAAATTCAAAGTGTTGTCTTTTGTTAGGGGAAGTGTCATCCTATGTAAAAGGAAATTTTGGCACATCTTTAAGAGGAAGCTCCAGTACATTCTCTTTAATTAGTAGGTATTATATATTATAGGGACATGCATTGGACTCATTCCTAAGGGAATTGCACACTTTCTCTTTGCAGTAAACATGTGTGTTGTAAAGGTATCTCTAAAGTGTCACACTTGAAGGTAAGTTTCACTTTGTTGTTGTTTCAATGAATACATGTGATTTTGGGTACTATGTATCGTCTTGTTATGTGGTTGATATTTTATGTGTGTGTGATAATTTTCAAGACTTGTTATATGCTCATAATCTTACCTTCTTGCTACACTGATCTCACACTTAGTCATTTTTTAAGTTTTCACTGTCCTCACAACTTGTTCAATCAATGAACCATATTTTAGTCACTAGCACTGCACGCTACATATTCCTAGGCCATGGTGATGACGCATATACCTTGTGGAACCACACATTGAACAATACTATAGGAAAGTCTCCCTCAACTACTCACTAAGCAACTACAGTGCTTAGAAACTCAGTCTTACTCATCCCTTCCTTTCTCTACGCACTACGTAATCAAAGTGAATAGTGGAGCCTCTTATGGAACCTTGCAGTGCTCAACTGCATAGTCCCTTGAGCATCTCCCTCATCCACTATGCACTATGCAGTCATAGTGCACAATCATGCCTCCTTGCCTCCTGATCCTACATACTGTGCCCAAGAATGCCTCTCTCTTAAACCTTGTGCATTGTCCCATCACAATGAGTATGTTGCATGAGAATCAAGGTAGACTAGGTGATTTTGGGACTTATATTGTATTTTCATGAGTGAAATTTATTTGTAGGTGTTATTATCTCAACATGGAAGGCTAATGCTCATGGAGGACATTAGGTACATGTTGCAAAAAGAGACTTGTGGAGTTGAGACACAAAGGGAAAATAAAACAAGAAAACAAAGGAACATTTAACTATGAAAAGTGGATGGAGATCAAGTACAACCATGACCTATCATAAAGAGTTAAATACAAAACCAAAGAGAAGAACTTGGCATTGATACACTATAATTAAATCTTATGTCATCGCCAAATCATGGCTTCTCAAAGTATCACCACAAAAGCCTTATGTTATTAATGTATTTTTCCACAATTTGTAGAATGTGATATTGTATTTTCAAAAAATAAGAAAATATAACATTTGTGGAATCCCAAGGGTCACACATGGAATGTGAAAGGTCATTAGAAATTCCTAGAGTCACGCAGAAGCTCAAAGGTCACATAGAAGTTCAAAAGTCATATAGGATCTCAAGAGTCATGAGGGAGGTCAAGAGTCACAAGGGAGGTGGAGAATCACCTCATTTGTTATAAATACACCCTCATAGCTCAAGTAAAGGAATTTTCACCTTGGCTTCTAAAGCTAGGAATATGAGAGAAGATCATTGTTTTCGAGAGCAAGTGGCCGCTTACCATTCCTCTTTTGGACTTAGTGGTGTATCATTGTAATGGTGTATCTTGGGATTCTCACTAAATTATTTGAGGCTCTTGGAGCCAGTGCACTTTCATGCATATATTATGAATGTTGTGAGGCTATTCTTTCATTGTTTGTGGTGTATGTTTATGTTTATACATACTAATGAAAATGAAGTATTTCATTGGCTTTTGTATGGATCTTTGAATCACACGTCTCTTTCTTTTACAATTGTTGTTTCTTTATGAATTAATTCATAAGATAATTAAAAATTGTTTCAAATATATGTGTGTGTCTTTATTAGGATAGTACTATTACTTTTCTCTTAAAGACTCACTTTCTCTTTTCCTACCATGAAATAAACTTTATACACTTAGCAATTGAATACTTCACAAGGATAACTTACTTGCTCATATCGAAAGTATATGTGTACTCTCTTATATTGTTTATTGCAACCAAGGAAAATCATTAGGAATATGACATCTGAGTGAATTTACCGGATGGGGCTTATACTCCAAAGTGTGTGAGGTCTAGTTGGGATTTCATATTTGGGATACCCCCTGTATGTTGGCAGCTTCCAACACCATAAAAATTATAGCACTAGAAGGAGGGAAACCTTTTTATGGCTAATAATTCACTACATTCAGAGAAGGAACCTTCAGTTCAAGGTAGAAATTGTCCAATACCAACTCCAAATCATATATCCAAGGAAGGAGATTCATATCACTAAGGTCCGGAGCATTTTTAGAAAATCACTTATGGGCAATTCCAAAGGATTTTTCCTATCACTCATCAATTTGCTAGAGCTCTTGGATTACTTCTTGTACATCCATTCTTCCTCATAAGCAATCAAAGAAAGAGACAACCCACCGTAGAGTTTTAGTTTCTTCTGTGGAAGATTTTGTTACCACAACCCTTGAAGATTTAGTTGAATCATTTGAAGAATATCTTCATCAAGGGGACATTCCATCACCTATTGGGGAAAATATGGAGGGAGACGAGGAGAACTTTCATTTTTTAGATGATGGAAAACCGATAGATAACTAGCAACCGAATGATAATGAAAATCTACATGGTGAAGGAGAAGAGTCTTTAAAACCAGAGAGTGAAGAGGAGGAGGATAATGAAGGAATGGATGATTATCAATTGGATTGAATGGCCCAAGGACCTCTTTCTCTTAAGGGAAACCTTCATCTCTTACCAAATCACCCAAAAAAGTTGCTTACAAAGTACACTCCAGATAAGAAAGTGAAGGTTGAAGATCACATTTATGAATTCTAATTACATATGAGAATTTTAGAGGTAAATTTTGATGATGTTGCTTGTAAATTATTTGAGGGTAGAGCATCAATATGGTACCATGTCCTTCCACCAAATTCAATCCATAATTGGAGGGAGTTTAAACAATTGTTCTTAGAAAAAATCGCTGATGATAAAAATCTTGCCATGCTACTTAAAGAACTTAACAATATTAATATGGGGGATAAAGAAAAGGTTAAGGATTTTAATAGCATATTTACTTGCATTTTGACTAAGTTCCCCACTGATGTGCACCCTCATGATACAATCACTAAGGATTCTTATAATGCTACCTTTCCCACTAACATTTATGTTTTTGTGAAACGATTTGCAAAGGAAACTTTGGCTCTCAACTTTGCAGAAGCAATTGTAGTGGAAAAGGACTTAAGCTCTATTTGAGTCATTTTTAATCAGGAATATTCAAAGGAAAATGTCTCAAGCCTATTCTGCTAATACTAAAGAGAAAGATCATTTTGACATGGAAAGATTGACTAAGTCCTTTAAGTTGTTGACCAACGAGGTATATGAACTCAAAAGGAAGTCAAGTGAGCCATCTACTAATAATAAGTCCTTTAAGAAGAAAATCAATCAACAAGAAAGCTCTGCACAATGCTCTAATGTTGTATTTAACATTGAGAACTTGGGCATGGATACCTATTGTACATTTAATTAAGAAGCACATTCTAAAAAAGCATGCCCACAATGGAAACATAACATGAATGTTGTGGTTGCCAATGTCATAGAAAGTTTATCAGCGAAAGAGAATTTAGAGAAACTCAAGAGACTGAGTGAGCCTCAACAGAGGAGAACACAAGTATTGGTGATTCAATTTTCACTTTTGATCTTATTTTTGAACAACATTTGACAAGGTGCTCATGAACCCCTAGTGAGTGAATCTCCTCCTCAACAACCGACTAGGAAATATAATATGAGCGATAGAGGACCAGTGCTTGAGCAAGGTGTTACACTGAAATTTGTCACCATGACTATCTGCAGTTAATATGGCTCCATCAATAGTCATATTATCCTCCTTGTCAAGCCTCATACCTCTGCTCTTCATGTCAAACTTCAAAAAGAGAGAAAGTCACTTAAAAACATGTTTATCTCTGGGTACGCAGGGTCTCTCTACCTTGACTGCGTGTACGCACTCCAAACACATTGTACCTGCATACTTGTACGCTCTGTAAGCCAAAGGATGGGTGTGTACCCCTGTAAAGGTCAAAAGGCGCGAGTTTCATCTTTAAAAA
>APFE030876230.1:3886-48627 GCA_000404065.3 Pinus taeda | reverse complement strand
ATAAGATATAATTTAAAAAATGAACATTAACATTATTATTATTAAAAATATGATAAAGTAATTAAATTTAAAAGTCAAAAAAATAATAGTTTAAGGCATTTAATATTATTCTTTTCCATTACATCTAAAAAAATATTTAATTTAAACTCAAATCATGGGTAAAATATTTTTCCATAGTATAAAAGGGAATACACAAGGTTTCAATGCATTCTATGGCTAGTACTTTATTTACATCATTACACTCAGAATGAAAATTACACTTTAATCTTAACGCTCCTTTTTAATAAATATTTTGTCTAGGCATCTTTTCATGTCATTATCTTCCCAGGTCATATTTTCCCACCATCCTTCCTGACCGTATAATGCTATTAAGTTGGGTAACTTCTCAATACCCCTCGGCAATTTCCTTAATGCCGAACAACCAAAAATCTTGAGGACACGAAGCTTGAGAAGTGTTCCTTCTTTCAACGCACCTCCCTCACATGATGGCCCTGTCAAACTTTGCAGCTCCGCCATGTCTTTTAAAACCAACATCTCCAACATTGGAAATGCACCGGGATCTCTGGAATTCCCTATCCCTAAATTCTTCACCTTATCACATTCACCTAATTTTAAAAATTTTAAATTTGGCAACCTTTCCAGTGAAGAAAGCTCCTCCACTTCAGAACATCCATACAAATCTAACCTTTCAAGTTGATGAAGCTTAACTATTGAATTTGGCAAATTTAGCCCTCCATAAACCCATAACCGGAAGCTCTGCAACTCTTTCATATTCTGTATGTCCTGAGGAAGATCAGTTTTCGTTGATAAAACTAAATGCTTCATTTCTGGCCAGTTACCAATATTGAAAGAATTAATATTGAAACCAATATCCAAAGCTAGTCTTCTCAATGAAGTGACTTGAGAAAGCTGGGGTGGTAATACTAATTGGGGGCAATCCCATAGATCCATGTATTGAAGTTGTTTGAGCTTTCCTATGCCAGACGGCAGTGATAACAATTGCTGGCAATTATATAAATTAAGATATTGGAGTTGTGCAAGCTGACCTAGGGCTTCAGGCAATTCCTTGATGACAGTCCAACTCAAATCGAGATACACGAGTAATTCAAGTTGTGTTAGAGATGTTGGCACTGACTCTATACGAGTACAGGAAAGATCTAGAACCTTCAAAGAGGTGAGGTTCGAAAGAAAGCTTTGGGGAACATTACAAGATAATGTATTTCGGGATAAGAGCAAAGTCACAAGTTTTGGACATAACCTGAAATCGTTTGGCAGAGATTCAATTTCATTACGGCGGAGTGATATTCTTCTGCATTCGGCCTCTATCTCACTGTTTGGGAAATCTTGGAGCTGTTGGCCTGAACGGCATAAATAATGTTCTTCCTTCTCCGCAATGTAGATTGCCATATCCCTAATCACATCGTGCACTGCTACATACCTCCATTTCCAGACATTCACAGGTTTGTTGACAATTATGTCGTTGCTCTGCTTTTCAAAACTATGATTCTGAAACAAACCACGATCTATGAGAAGCTTTACATACCTGTACCCGAGCTGCATGTCTTTGGTCTTAATAAACCCTTCCCCAATCCACATGAACACCAATTTCTCCACATTAATTAGCTCATCTTCTGGATACATAGCACAGTAGAGGAAACAACTCTGCAGGTTTGGAGTGGTGGACAGGTCGTCGTAACTCCATCTTAATCTTCGATAGAGTTGTCGGTCTACACGGGGATGTGTATCAGGAAAAGAATGATCTGCGCTCCTCATCATAGACAAACAAGAATTCCATTCCTCTACTACTGCTGCCTTGTCTCTCATTGCTGCGCCCACTACGGTTATGGCTAACGGCAAACCGTCGCACTCGTCCGAGACTTTTCTGGCACACTCCTTCAAATCCTCTGGAACATGACCACTTTTGAAAGCTACTTTCTCAAACAATGTCCACCCATCCTCAGTGGACAAGGGTTTCACTTCTATGGATTTGTCTGCCTCTGCTAACGCTAAATCTCTGCTGCGTGTAGATAATACTACTCTGCTACCTTTGTCAGCCCCAAATGCAACACCTAATTCTTGTTGCAGATCCAATGGATGCCACATATCGTCTAACATCAAAAGAAATTTCTTCTTCATCAGACTTGCAGACAGCATCATCTTCAGGGTATCAGTGTCTTGATCAGAAATGCTGGGAAGGTCTAATTTGAGTGCCGTTGCAATCTGACGCTGCAATACCCTAATTTCATAGACTTGAGAGATTGTGACCCAAATCACAACATCAAAGACGTCACTCACCTTGTAGAAGTTGTGCACGGATTTGAGCAAAGTGGTCTTTCCCACCCCGGCCATGCCGTACACGCCAATTTTGCGAACTTGTGAAGCTTCCGTTAGCCATGCCTGCAACTGCGCCTCTGCAGATTGAATGTCCATCCCTACAATACCCCATTCTGGCTGGGGTTGCAGTAACTCCTTTGCCTGCGGTTGTGCTGAGGATGACCCAACTTGCTGAGCGTTTGCAAATATTGAAAAGAGAGTTTGAAGCTCTCGACGGAGCTCATCAAATCTCGAATTCCACTCTCTAATCTGTCTCGAGATTCTGGGCTTGCAGAAGATGCAATCCACACACCGTTGCTGCAGGTGGGACCTATCGATGAGGCTTCTTGCCTCTCCAATCTCATCACTCGCGCGCTCCAAACAGTCTCGGATGGACTCGGGCGGTGTACTCTGCTGATATTGGAAGCTATTGCAAATATCTTGTAAAAGAAGCTTCATACTTTCCAACTTAGCTCGCAGAACCCCACGGTTTCGATCTAGGTGAATAACATCATCTATCTGTTGAATGAGTGGAGCCACAATCAGCTTGTTAATGGCGTCCGCTGCAACGGAGGTTCCAATCTGGTGCATGGCGATGGCGATGGTTGACGCAGAGAATGTGCTGAAATATGAAAAAGGGTAAGAGAAGAGGACTGGGAGATTGAAGCAGAGAATATATTTTGTATACAAAAAGGGTTGGCTAAGAGAACCTGTGAGGCAGAGGGAAATATCAGGGAGATGGATTGGAAGCAGATAGAGGTAGCGAAATTAATATAGGCAAACGGGATTCGATGGCTGGTCGTGTCTTTGTCTAATGGTATGGTATTGTATCTTGAATAAAGAATAAAGAAAAAGGTAAAGTCACTTCGGGCCCCCCCAACTATCCAAACTTTAACAAGGGGGGGTGTAATTGTTTTGTCTTATACAGTTTATTGTCATGCAATATGGCACCACATGAGGTTAATTGAGCCTACTCAATGACACTGTCGTTATGCACTAATGGCTTATGGATTTTGGGCCATATCATGTCCACGTTACTATCTTTTCCACTTTTCATGCCATTCACTGCCCTTTCACTACCACTTGTCATCAATGTCACACTGTTGTTGAATCCATCGCTCCCAATATTGTCCATAACTTCGCGTATGTTCTGTATCTGATGTTAGTATAGGGATGTTGGATCAAGTCCTTCTCCACCATTGGGTCTATTTTGTGTTGAACTATACATTAACCTCTGCACATGTCTCCATCTGATGTTGATTTGGGCCATCATATCAGTTCATTCTTTGTTGTCAGATCTATCTTATGCTAGACTGCAAATTAACCTCCATGCATGTCTACATCCAATGTTGATATGGGTCATTGGATCAATTCTTTCTTTGTCATTATAGCTATCATGTGAATACCCACACAGTATCCTATGTGCAGGTTTTGCACCTAATCCAAATTAAGGCCATTGATCTTGCATTGTCATCATCCTAGTTTAGTTACCATGTCATCTATGCCAATCAACCAAGATATGCCATGTATCCAAGATCGTCTTACACCTACCACGTGTCATTTACCATGTGTCCATTTGGCCACCCAAAACTACTGAAAATGGGTGCCACGTGTCACTACCTCTGGCTGCGACATCATCGCTCTACCACCTGTTTTCCATGTCATTGTCACTTGTCATCCACATGGATCCACATCAAATTGGATACCAAATAGAGTGAATTTTATAAGTTAATTACCACATATGTGTGAGCTCGGTATCAATATGGATTGGAGGATATGAGCAATCCCAATCATTGAATCCATCACACGCAATTCCTTCCATAAACTTTGGACATGTTGTGCACATAATGTGAATTTGAACCAGTGGATTGAAAATTTCTTCGTCGTTGGATCCAATGTTCGCGTACCCACACTATAACCTCTACCACATCATCTCTGTTAAGTCACCTTGCCATGTCATTTGGGGTTGACATTGATTTGGCGCTGGGAAATATGGTATCTAACTTTATTCACTATGTGTTACCTGGTGTGCCTTCCACACCCCAGCTGCTCAGATAAGCACTGAGATCTTGGATCAATTTAGTTATCTACCCATCCAACCTGTCAAACAATATCCGCCCAGCTCAACCCCCTAAATGAATAGGTATCGAGTGGCCATTTGGAACCATGACCCATCGAAACCATGCCTAGACTTCATCACTTCAAACTCATATTTTCCTTCACTCTTGGAGATTTAAACTAAATTCCATATACCACTGGAAATTTATCTTGAGGGATATCTAAGCAAGCACTTTTCATGTGCTTTTGAGCAAGTTACTAGTAGACAAAATGCTTTCAAATATAGGTTACTCAACAAACAACCAAGTCATTATAAGCTTAGCACATTGTTAATAGAAACAATCAAGACATCAATAACATCATAAACATCATGCATGAAAACTCAACAAGCTCCCCGTGCACTGGACATCACTTGACATCAATGACTAGACTCGACATCAATGACAACAACTGCCAACATACTAAACAAACCCTTAATTTTATTTTACCTAACATTTGAATCCTTAAATGAAAGGTACCTTAAATCATGAAACATGTGTATATTATAGCTTTTAACTTCTAGCATCTATTTCACTTCATATTGCACTATTATTGTCACTGAAATACAATGTTACTTATATGGATGGTTCCACTTTATTACAAATTTTTTCATTTGTGTGATACTAAAAAAAGTTATAAACAAATTAAGGGTTTTAGAGATTTGGGATGGAAATTATTTGGGGGAATCAAATTATTTCAATTTAGCTTTATAAAAATATGGCGATAACATCTTATTATTGAGCAAATCATCTTTTCATCTAACAATAGGACCACCGATCTTAAACTTCACACACACACACACACACATATTATTAGATTCTTTGGTATAAAAAATATGACTTTTAATTGAAAATTTAAATTTTTAAAGTTTGATTTTTTAAATATTTTAATTAATATTATTGAATTTCTTATTATAATAAATTTATTGATTTTTTTAAGTTTAAGATGTATAATTATTTTAAAAAATTCAATATTGGTACTTAAGTATGGAGTTGTCTTTAGTGCGACTTTTTGGACTTTCCAGTGTCGGAATCTGATGGAAAAAATTGAGGTGAAATCTTGATTTGTGTTATTTAAATTGGTTTTTTGACTGTATGTATGGATTCAACACCCTGAAAAACCTCTAGGGCACTTCAATTGTGCAACGGTTACCCATCAAACTTGTGATTTCTCTAAATTCCTACCGGATTTTAGAGAAATTAGACCAAAAAAAACCCACTAAAAAGCTTCTAAAAAGTCTCACTAAAAACAACTCGCTTAAATATTAGATATTATTGTTATTCTCTAAATAAAACTCATTTCATGGTATTCTTTTTTCTTTTAATAAATAAAAGGGATCCTCTCACCTGTTTACAATCACCATCCCTCAAAGTAGTTTCATTTGCAATTAGCACCCTCTGAAAACTCAATTTTATCAAAAATATTTTGAAAATTAAATCTAATATTTTTATAAATATTTTTGTTTTACCAATTGAGTTCAACAAAGGAAGAAGGTTATTTTTTCACTCAAAAGTATTTAATATTATTTAATTTGATATGCTAATAATTTTAAAATGATCATTTAATATTATTTAATTTGAAATGATAATCAAATATATTGAGAATTAGTTTAAATTATTTTTAATTTTTAATTTATCAATTTTTCCGCTAACCCTTATAAAAAATGATACTTTTAAAATTTAATAGATTTTTTTTTGTGTCACCTTAGTCTTAAGTCCATTAGAATTTTTAAGTATCTTCCTGCTAGAACATGGCACAACCACCCATGAGGTTTGATCCTAGGTCATCTTACTAAAAAATTCATCCTCCAATTATACTAGCCAAACTTAACTAAAATTTAATAAATCTCAAATCAAATATATAAATAAAAATATTAACTTTTATATGTTTATAATTAATCTAATTAAAAAATAATGTACAAAATTCATTAATATAGGCTGGTCATGTCTGTGTGTAATGGTATGGTAGTGTATCTTGAATTTCCAAATGAAGAAAAAAGGTAAAGTAAAAGGCAAGGCGTATGGCGGCATTTTCTTTTCGTTTTCCTTGAGGATGCCCCATCAAAGAGCATTATTCGTAAATGTAGGATTGTGACTAAACGAAGATATCTTGAAATTTGAGTGACGTTATGGGTCCTCCCATCTTGAAACTTTAGTGATAATGTCACATCAGTAAAAGGCAAGGCGTACAGGTGACATTTTCTTTTCCGTGAGGATGCCCACCAAGGAGCATTATTTGCATTATTGTGACTAAACAAAAATAGGTCCTCCCATCTTGAAATTTTAGTGACAACTCCACATCAGTAAAAGGCAAGCCATATGCCGACATTTTCTGTTTGTCGATGATGTCCCACCAACGCGCATTATTCATAATGCAAAGGCTACGATTTAAAAATGTTATAATTTGGTTTTAGGAAATAATAGAAATTTTAATAAGATTTTGAAAATTTTAGCAGAAATTTTTAGAAATTTAAATTATAATTGTTAAATACTTTTGAATATTCTAAAATTTTTAATAATGCTAAATCTATTTTTATCACACAAAAAATAATTCAACTTTCAAAATTAATATTTTTTAATTTTTTTCACCCAATTTCATACCATCTAGATGAAATTGTAAACTGGATCCTCCCATCCCATAGTTACAGGGTTGAAGAGTTTTATCAAATAAATAAAAAATATATTATCTAACAATTTCACAACACAAGTTATCAAATTTTAAAAGAGTTAGAGATTAATTGAGATTTTTTAACAAAATTTTTCTATGATCGAAAGAAGGGAGAGAAGTGTTCCTAGATCACCATAGTTTTGTTGATTTAACAAAGCAAAAAGGATGGTACTATGGCAAAGATTTTGAAAATTAGAATGGATGTGAGTAAGAGTTGGGAAATCCAAGAGAAAGTGTTTTTCATCTTCAACCCTCTTAGTATCGCAAAGGTGACAGACTCTTTCGTCCCGAGAAGTTTTTGGAATTGACCAATGTTTGGTTTCACTTTGAAGGTCGTGAGAATTAGTTCTTATCCTCGCAATGCCCGTTTTCTTCTTAGCACTTGTAGATAATTCTGGTTTTCAATATTGGAGTTAATCACCAACTTATAATACCTTAGCTTCCTTTTTCCTCCTAACTCCTTATTGCCTCATAACTTATCCTTAAATTTGGAAGTAATAATATTTTTGATATTACCCTTATTCTTCAATATGATCTCCTCCTTTACCCCCCAATGGTCACAACGAAGACTAGACATCCTTATGCCAACCTCACTTGAGTCGAAGGTCAGGTTTTTCACTAGAGTTAGAAGCAAGTTTAGGGAACCTCTTGGCTTCCATGTTATAAAGCTTGTTAATGGCATCCGCTACAACTGAGGTTCCAATCTGGTCCATAATGTTCATCAACGCAAAGAATGTAACGCAATATGAAAAAGAGTGATAGAAGATGACTGTGTAATTGAAACTGAGAATATGATGAATATGAAAACGATTGCTAGGAGAACTTGTGAGCGAGAAGGAAATACCAAAGAGATGTATTAAAAGCCGAAAGAGGTAAAAACAATAATATAAGCAAACAAGGAATAGATAACATGTAATGTTTATGTGTAATGAAAGGAATAAATAGCATGTAATGTTTATATGTAATGAAATGACATTGTATCTTAAATTTCAAAATAAAGAAAAAGAAAAAATAAAAAACATTTTTTTTTTTTAAATACCCCACCAAAGAGCATTATGTAAAACTATGACTAAACAAAAATGGTTCCTCCCATACAATAATCACATTGGAATAATAAAAATAACATCTTAAAAAATGAAAACCCATGTGAAGTAGGTAACTATATGTAGAGTCAATTGTTTTATCACATAAAAAAATATTCTTTAACATTTTAATATTACAAATTATACTATTTTGAAATTCATCCATTTTTTAAAATAAGAAAACATATTATAACTCAATTGTGTGACGAAAAGAGTCCTAATAAATTTTTCCACCATTAAAAAAATTGGGTGGATTTTACAAGTATAATGTGTGATATAAAGATACTATAGAATATTTGTATTTATTTCGTAAAATGGTTAACACCGCACTTGTTCTCAAATGAAAAGAGTCTTAATAAATTTTTCCAACCATTAAAAATCTCAGAGTGGATTCTATTTGTGATATAAAGATATTTATATATATATAATATATATTTTCTTAAAACAGTTAATGCCACAACTTGGTTTCTGAAAAGAAATACTCGGTTTAAAATAAAGTAATTTTTTAATCAAATTTTATTACATTTTTATCATGAACACAATTAAGTTAATATAATATTTCCAAATTTTTGCAAAGATGATAAAGAAAAAAATAATGTTAATTATTGTTATAAATACAATTATTAATTATTTTATATAAATATAATTTTATTATAAAATAATAATTAAGTTATAAAAATAAAATTATAATGGATTTTCACTACACAAGAAAATAAACTAATAAATTATGGATTTAAAATTATTTTGATGACAAAAAAGGAAATAATTAGTGAAATAAATAATGTAAAAATAAAGAATAAATATAGTGTAATAAAGAATAAAATAAATTGTTCACAGGTAGTAGCACAATTGGCAAAAAGCATATTGGCAAGTCCTTGTGTATCTAAGTGATTAGAAGTACAATCGCCTCGGACATGTCTCACTAGCCAAACTTAAAGAAAAAGAAAAAAAAAATGAAGTGTGGAAACAAAGAATGGAAACTTATCTAATATTTGGTTTTAGTATTTGCATCACATGCTTGATTCCATCACAATTTCCAATACCCAATAAACAAGCATGTTGTTTTATGTGGTTAGTTGAGAGTAAAAATCATTACTCATATTCAATATGTTGAGGACATTCTTAGAGGAGCATTAACAACATTCGATGGAATATTGAAAGATATTTTAAATGATTATTTTGAGGTTTTATGGGGTTTGATAAACAAGTATAAGTGTAAATATTGGTGGAATACCTCTTTAATGACATTAGAAAACATGACTTATCTCTTGGAATTCAAGAAGAAGCCTCAGTGAAAAATGTTTCAATATCTAGGCGTCCATATCCCTAAAAGTCATTCACTGTTGTGGACTAAAATTTTGTTTTACGTATTCTTTCACAAAGCATCTAAGGGAAATGGAGAATTAGCAAGGGAGGGAGGGTGGTGTTGTCCATCACCTTAAAGGAAGCATATAAATTGAATATTCTGGAGGGATGGGTACTGGTAGAAACTATGAGTCAAAGGCTCTAGCAATGTTCAAAGGGTTAACCACCCTAGAAATAAATAAATTTACATAGTCACAGTAATTGACAACTTCATGATCATTATGAGGGAACTTCACCAATTAAAGCCTCCTTCCAACCTTCAACTCTCTAGACTCTGTCAACTAGTGCTAGTGGTGGGAGAGGACTTTGATTGCTTAGCATTTCTCCATGTATATAGCAACCTCAACATGGAGGTAAGTTACCAAGCTAATGAAGGAACCCAATTAATAGAAGTAATAATCAAAAAATGTAGGGGGTTATAATTAGCACCTTCACGTGATCCCTCACAATGAATGCATTAATGCAAGAAGTTATGGCTATTGAGACATGTCACATTACATGCATACAAGTGAGAAGAATAATCATCCATACCTATCATGCCTCATTCATCCCCTTTCCTTTCACAGAGGTCAATCTATCAACAATATGATGTCGAAAAAGGCTCTTGTGTGTGAGATGAACTAATAGCTTGGGGAATTAATGCTAAAATGGAATGCTCTAAAAACATTATGCATTTGAAGGAGAAAAGGACAACTCCTCAACCAGCTTTGTTTGTAGCTTATTTGGTTATTATTCATCATTCAGTGTGTATTCCCATGGTGCATTATCATTGTATGAATTAATGTTGCCTCCTTTGTGATCTAAAATACCTAAATATTGTAATTCAAGATGGAATGAAAAATGAAATTGCGAGATTCAACCCAGTTATTGATCTGAATTTAAATAAGAACTCAACAAATTATAGATGTAACCATGGCCATCCGGGCCATGACATTTATCCTTTGAAAATTATTTCAACACCGTAATAATTTCGTCATTAGATATTAGTGTATAAAGTGCCGCATTGGATTCATTATTGAACATTAGGGGGTATTCCTCCGCACCCCAAAGAATATTCTAAATGTTTATCTCTTCCCTAGATTTGAAGTGGTTTTGAAGGTAACTTACAATTTTTTTATGGATCTCATTGTTGGAGTAAACATATTCCCCATCAGCCCCCCTAATATGCCATATGGTGTTGATGTTATTTCTATGGCATGCAAATCGTTCGAATAAATTTGTATTTCTGTCCCACTCTTTGATCCATATGACCCTGCTTTTTAATCTTCATTAGCTTCTTGTACCAGAAGTACATGCCTTTTCTTTTATTCTAGTACTTTCAGTCTTTCCATAGTTTGCAATGTGGGTGTCCTATGCAGCATATTGTCACCATTTTTTTGGATTTCCTCAACTAGTGCCTTCAATTCCCTATAGACAATGTTCTTTTTTTCACGCTCCCACATACGAACATGGCTCTTCAAAATATTTAGTTTCAGATAGATATTTTCCATAGTTGATAGTCCCAATTGTACTGCGCATGATTTCCAAATCTTCTCAACCAGCTTTATGAAGTCTTCATCCTTGAGCCATATTCTATTAAACTTGAAAGGAATACCCTTTCTAACCGATTCCGCTCACCATTGTAAAACAATCAGACAATGATATGAAATGAAGGTCTTTTCCACCCTAGATCTCAAATTTCCAAATAATTCAATCATATTTTCATGTACCATAACTCTGTCCAACCTCTTACCGATGTACTCACTTCCACATCTACCATTGTGCGAGATAGACTCAACAGGGACAATGCATATAGTTGTTATATATATATATATATATATAGATAATGAAATGATATTTTAACATACACGAGACTAAAAATAGTCTATGGGACTATTAGTTCCCTGCTTTTCGTCTGTTGCAATTCAATCCTTTTCTTTTTAAAATTGATGATGAGCTAGCCCAACTTTCCAACAATCCCCTCACTGAAAAGACAATGCCAAGAAACTAATGCTAGCATATTCCCATAACTTTCTCTGATGTCTTTGAATGCATCACATTGCAAAATGAAATGTTTTTCCAATTCCACTGCCTCAGACATGCAAAATGTACACACCCGTTCTTCCCAATCTTCTTTAGGCCTTTCCCACCATCATTTTTCACACCGAAGTTGATGCGAGTTGGTTCTTAATTGAGAAATATGAACTTTTTCCCTCCACAGAATGCTAACTCCAATGAACTCTTTTTGTTTTAGATCACACGTAGGGTTGAATTACTCAATGTAGTACTTCTTCTTTCTACCCAACTCTTTTCCACATACCCATTTATGAAACTTCTCCATAACAAAATCCTTTAGCTCCTTGCTATTTGTGGGACAAGAATTGAGGTAGATATTCCATTTTTGCATCCATATGTAGTTTTGGTTCATCCACGTTTTCTTTCTTTCAGTCATGCATTCATTGAAGATAACATTAGGCCATCTACCTACTCCCATTTTCTCAATTCTTTTTAGATATCTTATGAGCTGCACCATATCAATTGCTTCGATGTGAGTTGCTCTTGTTTCACTCAACATTATCTCATAGGATACCAAATTTTTTATTTTTAACTTGCTCATGATCAAGCGTTTTTGGATTTTCTCAATTTGTTTCCTTTTTGAGACGAGGGTGTTGCTAGCCCACAATTGACACCCATATAACATCACTAGACAAACTAGGAGTCCAAAAAGCATTTTAGTTGTTTTCCAATCCCATAACCCTGCCTCTCTACATCTGTTTTGAAGAGCATGTAATGCTTTCCACCCTCCTAAAATTCTCTTATTTCTGTAGTCCTCCCAATTAAATTTGTTGTTGAAATCAATCCCAAGGTATTTGTACTCATTTACTTCTTCAAGAATGTTTCCTTCAAAGAAGAATGTATGTTGGCTTTGCTTCCTTTTATTAGAGAAAATCATTATTTTGGTCTTTCTAGTATTGACTTGCATCCCCACTTCTCTACAAAAATGCTCAAGGGCATATAGGTGCATTTTCAATCCATGGGCCAATTTAGAAATCAATACAAGATCATCCGCATATAAAAGAAGCTTTATCACAAACTCCCCCAACCGAACACCATCTCCACCTTGTGGATTTATCCACTCTTCCAGTTTATCAATATATAAGCCAAAAAGAGTAGGAGATAGAGGGAAACCTTGCTTGACTCTAATGTCACTTCTAAAGCTTTCTGAAATACCTGCTGAGGTTCTAATTTTGACTTTCACTTCTTCATAAATTGTATGGACAACGACTCTATAATGCAAAGGAATTTCAAGTTCTTCCATTCTATGCCACAACTTATGTCTAGGGACTGTGTCAAATGCCTTTTTGAAGTCAACAAAGCAGCAAAATGCTTCTTATTTGTCCTCCCAAACCTTTTCAACAATGTGTCTCAATGTGATACCATGGTCCATTGTAGAATGATTCGGCCTAAAACCCGCTTGTCCTCTTGCCCTCTTTTCATTGACTTCTGCCCACTTACTGATTTTATTTTCTACCATGCTGCCGAAAAGCTTTGCAAACAAAGGATTGATCATAATGGTTCTATAATTGGAAGGATTATTAATGTCTCCAATTTTAAAAGGGGGTATTGGTAGGCTAGTTGTCCAGTCCCTTGGGAATCCTTGCTGAATGATGTTGTTAAATATTTCCATGATGTGCGGTGCAAGAGTGTTCATTCCCCATTTTAGATACTCTGCTTGAAGCTCAACCAAGTCCTTTTCCTTTCCTGTTTTCAACTTCTTAATTTCAATCTCCACCTCTTGTAACGTGAAGAGCTTTGTGGTTGTGTTAATCCTGGAGGGAGACCCCGCCTATGATTCTTTCTGAGAGAGTTCCTTTGCATATTCAAACCATTGTTGGGTTGTAATATTATTTTTGATTTGCTTCTTCCTTGGTTGAAGTTCCTTCCATAAAAGCTTTGGGTTATTCTTGCTTAGATATATTCTCTTATCGCCTTGTTTGCATGAACTCATCTTTTTTCATTTTTAGTATCTACTTATATAACTTTACATTCATCTTCTCCTTGCCTACCTTTTTCAAGGTTCTCCTTTCCATTTTGCATTCCTCATCAAACCAAGCATTTACAGGAAAACAATTTGATTCTGATTTGTTAACTCATGACTGTTGAAAAATTTGAAACTAGTTTTCTCCTTTTGAATTAATCTCTCTAACATTGTCTTGAAGATAGTACAATTTTCTTGTGTTAGAAGATTTTTTCCCCTTGATAATGATTGTCGAGAGCATTGGGTTTTTGTCCCATTCTGTCTTTCTTCTAACCATGATAACTTTATATAAATTGGGTTATGGTCTGATTTTAATTCCCAAATATGCTCTCCAATATTAACTTTATCTATCTTTTCTATCAAGCTTTGTGAACACATCACATAGTCAATGACACTTGCCCCATTGTATGTGTTGCAAGTGAAGTTCTGAGACCTTTTCCATCTATCTAGACCAGTTCAAATAATTAAGCTGAAATCCCCACACAGTGTAAGCAACTCCTCTCCAAAATGATTGCTAAATTTTTCATCTTCTGAACACCTCACCCATTGGGGATTCTCCTCTTTAGTGAGCCAAATAGGATTGTGATCCTCTTTACAAAAAGAATACTAGCTTGATGATTTTAAGTTTTAGCATTGAAATATCCCACTAAAATAACTTCTCCCTGCTGAGAGTACACAACAATATCTTTCTTTAAAGCTGCATACAGATCCTTGGTGTCTAGCCCCTTATTTTTGTAAGTTTTTGAGACTTGAGGGGCAAAATAACATGCTGCAATTCTTATGTGATTCTCATTCTCTGATATTTTGAACCATAAATATTGTTCATTTGCATCTTCTTTAATTAACTGAATGTGATGGCCTTACTTTTCTTTCACTAAAACTAGTATTCCCCCATACCCTTTGCCATTTTCTGCTACTTGTTCCAAACTACTAACTTCAAATAACCGTCAAACACGGGAGTTTTGCAACCATCATGTTCATGAGTTTCCATGAGACAAATTATGTTTCTACCTTCCACAATAGGCCCTAACCCAGGTCCCCTCTTCCAAGGGTAACCTCGACAATTCCAACAAGCTAAACCCTGGGTAGGATTTGACTGCTACACAGTTTGGCACATAAGACTCAAATTTGAGTCTTCACCCCTTTTCATACATGTTGATCTTCTTGTTTTCCTCCCTATCATCGAATTCTCTGCTTTTTATTTACTACCAGCTTGCTGCCCTGTTTTTCCCAGATGCCCAAACACTGGAATAACTACTTTACCATTGTACAACCATGCCCTTTTCCCTTCATTTCTTGCTGCTCTAATTTTCTCCACTTCTTCCCTTCTCTCCTCTTGTTGTTTGTTGGTTAAATATTCATATAGGAAGAAGTGTGAGCCTTTCAAGAGTTTCTTTTTGCCCAATATTTGGTGTCTGTCTTGCACGCTTGTCATGGTGACTTTTATGGGTTGAGGCCTCTCTTCACATATCTTCCCCACCCTCGTTGCTTGGAAAATTTTCGCTTTCCAGTGTAGTTTCTCTTTCAGAAAGTCTCTTGTAAAATTGAGAGTACTTTCATTCTTCCCATAATCTCTTATTCCCCTGATTATAAAATTTGTTTCCCTATCCTTTATTTCTTTGTGTTCTCTTTCATGTGCTCTACGATAACTTGCATCTTCTTCTTCCTTTGTCCTTATGTAACCGTTAACGTCTTCATCTTTAAATTTGATTTTTGTTGCACCATCTTTCCTATTGTTCTTTTTTTCCCTCTCTTTTGGAAGGTTTGTTTGCTGAGATACTTGTGTATCTACCCGAGTTTCCTTAGAAATGATCACATCCTTGTTTGCTACTATTGATTCTTTCATGGTTTTCCACTCTGCCTTTATGATTTTCCATTCTTGTTTTCCTGTCTCTAGAGCCTCTTGTAACATTGTTACTTGCTCTTTTAAAATTCTATTATCTTCCATTAACCACCGATTTGCAATGTTAATAAATCATTATTTTAATAAACTTTTCAATGAAATTATAAATGATTCTAGTTAACTCAAATGGTTAACAATTAGCTTTTTAATGCAGTGATAAATTGATGGTTTTTATTTTCCACTTCTTGGGAGAAGTTGCAGAAAAAAGGGAAGTTTATTTTTACCAGTTCTTCTATTGGGAAAGGCTATAGGCGTACCCACATGTTGCATGATACACACAATGTGACCCATCCCCTTGCTCTATGCATAAGGAGTTCATATCAGAATTATTTTGTGCCTAAGTAGGAATTTTCCCTTAAAATATTAAATTATTTTTAAATAACTTAAAATAAATTACTTATCAATTAAGAACAAATTATATAATTAAAAACAAATTGTTTTTCTACTGATCGAAGGTTGATTGGTTTTTAATGTGCAGTTTCACGCCTTTGTGTATCATTGAAAGCCACCTAGTTGGCATGCATTGTTTTCATGCTATCCTCAGCCACCTGGTTGACCACCTGGATGACATGCCTCAAGTCGCGAAGTTAGGTAAACAGTGACACAAGATTACATCAAGTTAGAGATTGCATTGCCATGGCTAAGAACACATGTGGAATACAATGAATTGAACCATGATAGACTACTGGGTCAACTTTAAGTAGACATTTATCTCAATCTCGAATTGAGTGTTCCTATATTCCCTTAAAGGGCATACATTCAATTGTTAGGTAATGGTTAGATTTGGATTTGGGCATGGAGCAGTCTTTAATTGATGCAAGAGCATTTAGGCCTAGTCAGCAATGTAATGGCATGATCAGATGCTGTGACTAACAAGGGGTTGGAAGATAAGAGATTGGTTAATTTTATTTATTTAAATGTGTGAGAGTGTTTATTTATTGTAAAATATGGGAAAAAGGGTATAGTGGTTGATTGATCCTCCCTATGTGGAGACCAGGTCAAATAGTTAGATTTATTTGGTTTGAATAGGATGTGAGGGATTTGAAAGCTTGATTTAGCATTTGTTTAGAAAAGAGTGGAGTTGAAGAGATTCTCTAGGAAAGAGTGAGAGATTTCTAGATCTGAACCAGAATTGGTTCATGAATCCACTTTTGTATAAATATAGTATTTTTGTATAATTCAGAAGTTAGCTAGGTTAGCTGAAGATATTAGCTAAAGGTTAGGAGAAAGAGGTTAGCTAGGTTGGAGTCGATTAAGACAGAGTGAGGATTTCAAGAAAGAAACAGGGGGTTTCTTTATTGTTGTAATCGAGCCAGAGGGCGAGACCCTTTAACTGTATTATATTGAATAAATAATTCTGTGTGCATGAATGTGTTATTTCTCTTGAAACCCTTCGCTTGTCTCTGCATATTTGCTTGTGGATCAAATTAAGTATTCTTCTATGTTTTTATGCCCGAAGTTGTAAATCGCAGTGTTAAAAGCATAACTTGGGTCCTTAGTGTTAATAGCAGTGTTTGAGCTATATTAATCCCAGTCATTGATCCAAAGGTATCATAGATTGTTATATATGGAGTTGTGGTTGTGAAAACAAAGTATCACAGTGGAACTGTGTTAAAGCGCAAAGTTCATCACAAAAGGAACAAGGTCAAGTGAAGAGACGGAATAAAGACTATAAGGATCAATACACAAGATCCATTAGATCTCATGGATCAACGGACCGGATTAAATCACTTGAAGAAGGATTGCAGGCGTTAATCGGCAAAAGGCAGTTTCCATACGCAGTAAGCAGAATATCGGGCGGCCGAAAAGTGGTAAGTGGTATTTAGGGTTGGTCACCTGATACCATTCATTAATCGACACGTAGCAGTGGAGGAGAGAGGAAAAACCGCTTTATCAAGCGGTTAACCATCATGCAAGTGGTCCATTCGATATTGATGTCAACCGTTAGGTCAAGCGGGGTTGATTGAATGGTCGAGATCGAGCGAACTGTTTGGTCAAATCGATTGAAGTGTAATTGTTGGATCGGAAATCGGATCGACGGTGGAGAATAACGCTGAAAAGGTTTAGCATTAGCGGACCCGAGAGATTTGTATATGTAGTTTTAATGAATTTGAAGTCCGCTTATGTGTGTTGAGCGGGTTTTCTGTGTATTCCTTTGTATTCTAAGTTTTGATTAGTTACGGTGTTATGTGAATTACGCTTATAATAGCACTTCCGATGCAAATGTGGCCTTAGCTCATAGGTCCACATGGGGAATTATGAAGGGATGTCAGTCAGCTGGCATCATTTTGGTATCAGAGCTAGATCAATGCTCTGTAGAGATTGGTTGAGAGACTGAATTTTAATTCCAGCATATGTATAATTGCCCTTAAGTGAATCTGATACAGATGGGGATCAGACTACAAAGGCCACTGAGATCAGAATGGGGAAACAATTAACATCTGATGAAGGTTTGGTAAGAATGTTTATTTTGATAATTTTGCAGAGATATGTTTTGAATGTATAAAGAACAACAAGGGATTGAAATTTCAAAGGAGAAGATGTTTTCCTTTCAGGAAAATGAAATTTCCATGTAAGTTGATTGAATGATTGGTTTGATTTAAAAGGTAAATTGAAATGAAAGGTTTAGAAGTTAAAGCTAAATAGAAGAGTGGTTTGCTATGGCATTGAAGTCATTTAAATGATTTGAAGAATTTTGTGAAAATTGAGAATGATTGAGGATTGCTTAAAGTATTGTTGAAAACAATGATATTGATAGATGGAGGAACAGTTAGACTGAAGGTTGGATTCAATAGATCTGAAAAGAGAGTCATTACAAGGAATGAATTTTGGAATTTATAGAAGCAAAACATGATTTGCTTACAAACATGTTATCAGAAGGAATTGATAGTGTCTGTCATGAATTGTTAAAATAATTGAAATTCAAATCTAATCTTAATTGATCTTGAAAGTTGAAGAGTCCATTATGAAAAGTAAAATGGGAAATATTTGTTGGTTGTATGGAGTCTTTTGAATGGAAAGTCTAAATGAAATAGTGAGCATATGAATATTTTGGCAAAGATTTAACTAATGGAATGGGAATTAGTTTTCAGACATATTTGAAGGAAAAGTTGCAGGTTTGAAAGGTTACTTTGATGTATCTTGAGATAAGATTGTGAAGGTCAATGGGAGCAGTGGAATTGCTGAAAGGTAGAATGACTTGTACCAGGATCATGGCATATGAGCTATGTTAAAGAAGATAGATCAAGAAGAACTCTCAGATGAGTAAAGGTGACAATACCCAACATTAAATGAAATTACTGAATGAAAGAAGGAAGTGAGCAATTGAAGATGCACGGCCTAGAGTAAGGAGTGTTCAAGATGAGATGAGAACAACTTCCAACTGTGGTTGGGTAGAAGTTGTTGAGGTAGCTCCACAATTGTGATTGTGGATAGGAGATAACAATTCCAGCAAGAGGAACACTGGGTAGAATTGTTAGTCAGTGAAAGGTTCGAGGAAAGAACCAATAGGTGTCGAAATGCTAAACTCAGGGAAGTTTGGTGAGGCATGAAGGAGACTTGTTACTGATGAAAAAGGCTATTTGCAGCTCACTAGTGAACAAGGAAAGTTCACCAAAGGAAGAAATGGAACTGACTATTGGTAGTTATGATAGGGGTACAGAGGAAAGTCAGAAGCAGAGGAAAAAGAGTGCTGAAGCAGTTGGACTCAAAGGAATGAGTAAAGAAGAAAGGAACATAGAGTTGGTTGAGATGAAGATAGAACTCAGTCGCTTGAAGAAGCTGGTATTGAAAGGAATTAGAGAAAAATGGAAACAAGGATTTTATGTGGAAAAAAGAGTTAAAAGGCCCGTCAGAGAATTGTTTGCTGAGAAATTAATACTCCGAAAAGTTGAGAGTGAGAGGAATGTGTTGGTAGCATCCTCACAGACAAGGGGATCTCATATTTCTGGGATTAATTATTTCTGTGAATGTAAAATTGCAGGTATGCAGCCTAATGAATTTGAATCTGTGTATGAAAAATGTGAAAGAGGTAGAGGCAAGAAAACCACAAAAGGAGATGCATAAAGGCTTTCAAGACTTTAATTGGTGGAAGAAATTAAAATGTATGGCTGAATGGTTGTGTCTTTTCTTAGTAAAAGCATATTGGATCATATTTGAAGGAATTTTGGCATGGATAGAAGACCAATGGGAAATGGAAAAAGGAAAGGAAACAGATGCATTGTAGATTTGTGAAGTGAAGAGAAGGAAAGTTGACGCAGAGAATTCAACTGAAGAAGTTAAGTCAATGAAATCTTTAAAGATCAAAGTCTTATTAGAGAAGAGGAAGAGGCATTGTTGTCTTATTTGGATAGATTGAGTGTTGGGAAAAATTGCGTAGAACAGAAAGGTATTCTACAAACCTATGATGAAGATTCCAAGCATAGTCAAGAAGTGGCAGTCCCAGAAGTTTTCTTTGATGAGGAAGAAACCAGAGATGTCGAGGAAGAATTTCTCAATAACTTAGTGAATTGTCAGAATATTTCAAAGAAGCATGCGGAACTGATCATCGAGGCTTCAAATGAAGAGCCTTGTATTTTAGAAACTGACGTGTTGTGTATGTTTGCAGGTTTGAAAGGTGATGAACAACAATTGGAAAATGTGATTATGCATGTTGATGAAGAAGTGAGATTACTGGAAGAAATGGCTGAAACAGAAAGATAGTTTGAGCATGTATTTAATAATTTTGAGAATGATGGTATTGACAGGAAAATTGTCATGATTAAAGAAGTTGAAGATAAGCAAATGAAAGTTTGTGATGATAACCAGAATGAAATATCTTCAGTAGAGAATCAAAATGAAAGTATTATGGAAATTGTGAAGGAAGACATGATGATGTTGACAGATGCAGAAGTTCAGGAATTCTGTGATTTTAAAGTGGATTATTTTTATGAATTTGTAACCCATGAAGAAGCTTTAGAAAACCAAAATTTTGTTTCGGATGTAGGAAAAGATAAAAAAACATCATTTTGTTGTAATGGTATAAGAATAGAGGATGAAAGGATACTTCACAATGATATGCTCTAAGAAATCCTAGCTATTGAATTGTTGAATGATAATCTTGTGTTCGAACAAGGAACATTGTGTAATGCAGAGGAAAGTATTTGAATGAAAATTGATGACAGTTTCATAACTTTTGTTGAAGGACAATATAAATATTTGATGGGAAAATTATCTATGGAGATTGAAAACCATAGTTATTTTGAAACTGACAATCGTGATGGAAATTCTTGTTTATTACAGGAAGGAGAAGTCATATGCAAATGACATGCTTATTGAATATGAAGGAATTTGTATTTTGTTGGAAAAGTTATTAGATGAACTTGATAACATGGAGGAAAAGATTATCTTTAATGATAGTTAAGGGGAAGCTGTAGAGTACAAATAATAGTTTGTAAATGGCAGAGGTGAAGAAGAATTGGACAGAAATTTCATAATTTCTATGGTGAGGAGGAATGTACAACAGGTAGATGTCAGTGGAGTTTAGTTGAGAACAAATTGTAAAGAGGAAATTGAGGAATTATGGAAGATTGTTAGATGATCCAAAAATAAAATATTATCATAGGTTATAAAGTTGGAATAAAATAATTATTAGTAAATTTAATAATAATTATTATTCAGAATAATCATTTAATGGACATTTAGAAGTAGTATATGGATAACAAAGATATACCTCCAAAATGTGTGTATTTAGGCTTATTTTGAGATTTGTTAGCTAGTTGTTTGAATAGCATTATTGTAAGTGGACACTTGTTATTATAAGTGATCATAATAAGAGGAGGTTAGGCATTGAGCTTATAAATAGCTCATTGCAAGAGTGTTTGGTTGTTCGGGTGTAAACTCTTGCAAAATCAATATGTAATTTTTTTTTTTTTTTAATAAAATTACGTGTCTGAGGACACTTCTGCCATTACTGTGGTATCAGAGCTTTAGTAATGCTGCAGTGGATGTGAGGAGGAGATTCTAGCTCTACAAGTTTTTGGAAAACTCCATTGAATTGATCAGCAAATGATTGGTATGAAATTGTCAAGTTTTGTGTTCAACGAACAAAAAAAATTTCTTATTGATTTTAGATTTTTAATCTACAAATCAATTTGTGTATTATTATTAGTGTTTGTTGCCATCTGTTTTTCATGATTGTCAGTGTTTGCTGCCATCTGTTTTCCAAAATAAGGTTGCGATAATGAGAACCAATGTAAATGTAAAGCTTGTGATAATGAGTGTTTGGTGAATTCATGAATATCGCCATCCTATTACCATAGACAGTAACAACTCCGTCGCTTGCCATTTCGACTCCAAATAAAGAACCTTCGGGATTTCCAATTGAATGAGAATTTGGCCAGCCATGGCGCCATACTATAGCATTGTTCCTAAACTTGATTCTGTTTTCGTTGTAATATTGAATGTTTGATACGTTAATCCAAGCGTTGAAGAAATGAGACGTTGAAGTTTGAGTTAATAGTACATAAAGGGAATCTAATGAGGAGTTAGATATAACACTTCAACTTGCAATCAACTTTCCAGTAAATAATGAATGGTTAAATATTTGGGCAAATGATTGCATGAGAGCCAGCCAGCCAGCATAGCAGTCAGCCAACTTGAGAGCCAGCCAGACACTGTCAACAAGCCAAGGGTTGAGAAGAGCCCCAACTAGTACGTTCTGGCAGCCAAAGCAAAAGCTGCATAAGACCAATATTCATGAATTCATATATTTATTGAAGCGATTTCCGACCAAGTTTATCAGCATATATGAGGGTTTTGTGGATTAATCTATGTGCACGCCTGCTCTTCGCATCTACCTTCATGCTCTCTGTCCGATCCATTTTTATGTACACCTATTTCTTCGATTTCTCATCCTTGAACTTGGATTTTAGAGCCGAAACGAAGTTTATCAGATGGCCTCCCATGGATAAAAAAGTTGGATTTGCCTCTGTAACACTCCATTATAAAATCTAAATTAAAGCGTTTCAACTTCAACTGCCAGTCTCAGATTATACGACCTGCATCATTCCAAATCTCCACAGGAAAACCTCAGCATGCCATAGCAGAGCAGAAACTCATGGAAATCTGTTATGATTCATCCACTAGTGTAAGAATTCTATAATGTTTTTTGGAGAGATAAGGAATATTGTATTTTTGGAGAGATATGGTGAGTTTTTGAATTTTGGGAATTTATTGTTTTTGGAGTAATAAGGTCACTCGTAAATTTTTGGAGTAATAAGAAAATTTTATTTGTAATTTTTTATTTGAAGGGATAAGTGTCACATTGTAACTCAAAGTAATTTTACTTTGAGGGAGGGTAACATTTTTTACCAGATTTTGCAAGAGAATCATTGTAAAAGTCAAATTTTGAAAGTTACCTTGTAAATATTTGAGAAATTGACTAGAGCCAAGTGCAAAGCTCAATCATTTTTCACCTATTTCAACGACTATACGAGGGTCAAGGCCAAGCCCTGATAGATCACTTTTTGCGTAGTGCGTTGCATGGTGTGTTGCCCATCTTAGTATTTTTTTTCTAAGCCTGAATCTTGGTGCGAAGCTTCAACGCTACAATGTCAAAGTTGATTAATTTGTTTTCTAATTCCAACAAACGTGAAGGCATAAAATCTTATAAAACATGCCAATGCCTCATCGAAAGCACTCTCATTCATAACGAATTATGGTAGCGTATATGTGATGGTGATATTAAGCTGAATAAACCCACAGATGCAGCTGCACTAGCAAAATGGGAAGTTAAGAATGCCAAAGCATTAACTCTCATTAAATCTTTTGTCAATGATGAAATGTATGTCCATATAGAAAATGCTACAGATGCATGGTTTCCTTTGAAAAATTTTAAAGACTTCTTTGATACTCAGCTTGAATCAAAGAAAGTTGATCTACAATTAAAATTGTTGCAACAAAAATTGACCGAAGGAGGTGATGTTCTTGAATATATCTCAAGACTTAAGAATATTAGGCAGGAAATCATTAATGCTGGGTTTCCAGCAGTAGATGATAGTTTTATGGTCACAATTTTAATTGTTGGACTTCCTTCTTCCTACACACATTTTTTGGAGACTACAATTAACTGGAAATTTAGAGAAACTAAAGTTTGATGAGCTCTGCGAAGTGTTGACCCAACATGATAAAACCTTTGGGAAGAAAAAGAAAGTTGGTGAAGATGTATTTTTCACAGAAGCCAACACTAGTAAATCATCGACTGACAGTTCTAGAAACAGAGGCAGAGGGAATTTCAAACAGAATCAAGCAGCACATAATGTACAAAGTCGAGGTCGAAGCCAAAGCAGAGGAAGCAACTTTAATAGAGGCAACAGTTCAGATAGGAGTAATTTTCAAGGTAGAGGAAACAATCAAGGAAGAGGCAATTTTCAAGGACAAGGAAATAATAATCAAGGTAGAGGACAACCTCAAAATAGAAGTCAAGCAGAGGCAGAGGAAAATCTTCAGGAAGAAGAAGAGACTTAAGTCAAATTGTGTGTCGAAGATGTAACAAAGTTGGACATTATGCTGAAGATTGTCAAACTTCACTTAATAAAATTCCCAAGTTTCATCATCACTCAACACAATTTAAAAATGATCAAGATGATGATAACTCAAAATATGTTTTTACTTCCTCACCAACATTACAACTTTCATCCCATCTTAGAAGTGATTATGAAGATGCCTGGATCTTGGATTTAGGGGCAACTCAGCACATGACTTGTCGAATTGATTTTTTTTCGGAATTTTCAAGATTGCCACTTAATTCCATTTTTCTTGCAGATGATACAAAACATACTCCTTATGGACAAGGAGCAGTTAAAGTTTTTCTCCCCGGCATTAGAAAAAAAATGATTTCAAATGTATGGTATGTACATACCTTTAAGAAAAATTTGCTATATTTAGTCACGATTCGACAAGCAGGACATCAGATAATTATGGAATATGGCTTAGTTAAGAATAATTCAGTCAAACAAAGCTTGCAAACAGCAATGACATGTTATGAAGATGGAAAACTATTAAGAATGAAAGGGGCAGTTATTCCACGACATTCTGATTTTGCCAGGGCAGTGACTACATGAATTTCACCTATAAGATTATGGCATGTAAGATATGGACATTTAAATTCTGAGAGTCTTTCTCAATTGCAGAAACAATGGATGGTTAAAGGACTTCCAACTTTCAAAAAGGAAAATGCAAAATGTGAAGCTTGCATTTATGGAAAACAAAGTCGAGAAAGTTTTCCAACAAGTTCATGGCGTGAAAATAGGTGGCTACAACTAGTTCACAGTGATGTTTGTGGACCACTACAAACTTCATTTGGTGGTTGCAAATATTTCTTACTATTCATTAATGATTTCAGTAGAATGACTTGGGTTTATTTCTTAAAGCAAAAGTTAGAAGAATTTGAAAAGTTTAAAATTTTTCGCCAACTTATTGAAAATGAAGTCAAAGAAAATATAGGTACTCTCAGGACAGATAATGGAAGAGAATTCACTTCAAATGAATTCAAAACTTATTGCAGTGATAATGGCATAAAATGACATCTTACCAATGTTTATACTCCACAGCAAAATGGAGTAGTAGAAAGAATGAATCGCACCTTGTTGGGAATGGCGAGATCCATGTTAACTTTCAAGAGGTTAAGTCCAACATATTGGGCAGAAGCAATTCACACAACTGTCTACTTAAGAAATAGATCTCCAACTTCTTCTTTAGACGGAATCACACCTTATGAAGCTTGGTATGGTTTCAAACCACGAGATAAACATCTTAGAGTTTTTGGATCAGTATGTTATGCCTTAGTTCAGAAAGAGAAACGAACTAAGCTTGACTCAAGAATTTTAAAATGCACAATGATTGGCTATTCTGATGAGAAGAAATGGTACCGTATTTTGACCAATGGAAAATATATTGTGAGCAGGGATGTAATTTTTGATGAAACAGAGAGTAAGAGTGCTGAAGAAATCAAAAGACTTCTTCAAAAGTTAGAAACTAAAGGCAGTCGAAGAAAAGGAAATACACAAAGTCAACCAAATTCACCAAATTGGTATGAACTTGATTTTCCTTCATCTGAAGATGATTCATCTAGTCCATCTACTTCAACAACACCATCTAGATCTTCTAGCAGTTCATCCACATCTCCAAGCAGCAGCAATTCTTCTGACAGTGATTCTCCACCTCCAGAATCTCCAACTAATCGACGAACATCAATTTATAGTAATCCTCTTTACAATGATGGTGATTTTTTAGAATCTCAAACAACTGAACATCAAGTACCAAAATGGGTAGTTCAACTTTTGAAAGATGTAAAGCTCGATGAGCATAATAAAACAGGCACAAGAAAGTCACACAAAAGTGAAGGAAATTTTGCCTTGACAGCACATGATTTTACTGAACCTTCCATATAAAACAAAGCAGTAAAACATAAAGAATGGTAACAAGCTATGATTGAAGAATATCGAGCAGTAATTGATAACAACACTTGGAAACTTGTTGATTTTCCTCAAAATGTTAAACCCATAGGGTGCAAATGGGTTTACAGAATTAAGTACAACCAAAAGGGCGAACTTGAAAAGTATAAAGTGAGACTTCTCGCCAAAGGTTTTGCGCAACAGGAAGGCATTGATTATGAGGAAACATTTGCTCCTACAGCTAAATGGAACACCATCTGATTAACACTTGCATTGGCCGCTTAGAAAGGATGGAAAGTTCATCAAATGGATGTGAAAAGTGCTTTTCTTAAAGGGGATTTATAGGAAGATGTGTATATGACACAACCACTAGGTTTTGAAATTGAAGGGCAAAAACATAAAGTATGCAAATTGATTAAGGCTTTATATGGGTTAAAACAAGCTTCCTGAGCTTGGTATGCAAAAATGGATTAATATCTTAGGAAAGTTGGTTTTCAACAAAGTGAATCTGATGATACTTTGTATGTGTGTCAACAGGGCAAATATCTGGTGATTCTTGTTATGTATGTAGGTGATTTGATCATTACTAGAAACAATGATGATCATATTGCACAGGTGAAAAAGGAGTTACATGCAGGTCTTAGGATGACAGATTTGGGATTACTTCACTACTATCTTGGAGTTGAAGTCTTCCAACATCCACATCATATTTTCATTTCTCAGAGTAAGTATGCAACAGAGGTTCTTCAACGATTTGGAATGCAGGATTGCAAGCCCATTCTTACCCCCATGGAGAAAAATTTGAGACTTTCAAAATTTGAAGGGGGGAAGGTGGACAGTACTACTTACAGATAGTTGATTGGCATCTTGATTATTTGACAAATACTCACCCGGATCTATCTTATGTAGTTAGTATTCTTTCACATTTTATGCAGGAACCATGAGACAGCCACTAGAATGCAGCCAAAAGATTTCTTCGATATATCCAAGGAACAAAAGATTTTGGTCTTCTTTACACAAAGACTAAAACCTTTGTACTTGGTGGATATTCAGATGCCGACTTTGCTGGAAGTATTAATGATCGAGCATCAACATCAGGTTATTTAATGAACATGGGGTCAACAACAGTGTCTTGGAGTTGTAAGAAACAAGCTACAGTGGCCACTTCTTCAGCAAAAGTAGAGTATATTTCAGCATGGGAAGCAGCATGTGAAATTTTTTGGTTGCGCAAAATTTTGTAGGACTTGGGCATTTCTCAGGCAGAAGCTACATCATTATTCATTGACAGCCAGTCAGCCATCAAACTTGCCGAGAACCCAGTTTTTCATTCAAAAACAAAGCATGTGGACACCAAGTATCATCATATCAGATCTCTCATTGCTAAAGATGTCCTCAAGCCAGTTTATTATCCTTCTGAAGATCATATCTCTGACATTTTCACGAAACCGCTCAGCAGAATAAAATTTACTAAGTTCAAGGATGAACTTGGTATCTGTTGTAACGTATCTTTGGATCATAGGGGGGAATGTTATATGATCCAAAAATAAAATATTATCATAGGTTATAAAGTTGGAATAAAATAATTAATTTAAGATATTAAATTAATAATTATTATTCTAGAATATTTAATTATTTAATGGAGACATTTAGAATTAGTATATTGTTGTAATAAGATATGACTCTCCAAATGTGTCGTATCTTAGGCTCTATTTTAGGAGATTTGTTAGCTAGTTGTTTTGAATAGCATTTATTGTAAGTGGACACTTGTTATTTAATAAGTGATCCATAATTAGAAGTAGTTAGGACATTGAGCTTATAAATAGCTCATTGCAAGAGTGTTTGTTTGTTCGGGTGTAAACTCTTGCAAAATCAATATGTAATTGTTTTTTTTTTAATAAAATTACATGACTGAGGACACTTCTGCCATTAAAGATGAAATCGGATGAGAAGAGGGATAGCAAGGAAGAGAAATTAACAAAGGAATTTGTATCAGCAAGGAAAGAGGACAACAACAAAATAAGATTTGGAAATCTGGAAGATCAGAAGTGACAGTGGCAGAAGAATTGAATCAACAACATGATGAAAGTGATGACCAGTTACAAAGTAAAGTTTGGGATACTGGATGATCAGTAGAAGAAACACATGACCAGGAGGTCATGAAAACTTTCAACTTTGGGACTCTGATGCAGGAGCATTCAGGCCTAGTCAGCAATGTGATGGCATGATCACATGTTGTGACTAACAAGGGGTTGGAAGATAAGAGATTGGTTAATTTTATTTATTTAAATGTGTGAGAGTGTTTATTTATTGTAAAAATATGAGAAAAAGGGTATAGTGGCTGATTGATCCTCCATGTGTGGAGATTAGGCCAAATAGTTAGATTTATTTGGTTTGAATAGGATATGAGGGATTTGAAAGCTTGATTTAGCATTTGTTTATAAAAGAGTGGAGTTGAAGAGATTCTCTAGGAGAGAGTGAAAGATTTCTGGATCTGAACTAGAATTGGTTCATGAATCCACTTTTGCATAAATATAGTCTTTTTGTATAATTCAGAAGTTAGCTAGGTTAGCTGAAGAGATCAGCTAAAGGTTAGGAGAAAGAGGTTAGCTAGGTTGGAGTCAAGTAAGAGAGAGCAAGGATTTCAAGAGAGAAAAATGGGGTTTCTTTATTGCTATAATCGAGCCAGAGGGCGAGACCCTTTAATTGTATTGTATTGAATAAATAATTTTGTATGCATGAATGTGTTATTTATCTTGAAACCCTTCACTTGTCTCTATATATTTTCCTGTGGATCAAATTAAGTATTCTTCTATGTTTTTATGCCTGAAGTTGTAAATCGCAGCGTTCAAAGCATAACTGGGGTACTTAGTGTTAATAGCAGTGTTTGAACCGTATTAATCCCAGTTGTTGATGCAAAGGTATCATAGATTGTTATATATGGAGTTTTGGTTGTGAAAACAAAGTATCACAGTGGAATTGTGTTAAAGCGCAAAGATCATAAAAAAAGAAACGAGATCAAGTGAAGAGACAGAATAAAGACTATAAGGATCAATACACAGGATCCGTTAGATCTCATGGATCAACGGACCAGATTAAATCACTTGAAGAAGGAGTGCAAGCGTCAATCGGTGGAAGGCGGTTTCCATAAGTGGTAAGCGGAATATTGGGTGACAGAAAAGTGGTATGAGGTATTTAGGGCTGGTCACCTGATACCATTTATCTATTGACACGTAGCATTGGAGGAGGGAGGAAAAACCACTTTATTGGGCGGCTAACCATCGTGCAAGTGGTCCACCCGACATGGATGTCAACCGTTAAATCAAGCGGGGCTGATTGAATGGTCTAGATCAAGTGAACTATTTGGTCAGATCGGGTGAAGTGTAAACCATTGGATCAAAAATCAGATCGATGATGGAGAATAAGGCTGAAAAGATTTGGCATTAGCATACCTGAGAGAATTGTATATGTAGTTTTAATGAATTTGAAGTCCAAATTATGTGTTTTGAGAGGGTTTTCCGTGTATTCCTTTGTATTCCGAGTTTTGATTGGTTACGGTATTATGTGAATTACGCTTATAATAGTGCTTCCAATGCAATGTGGCCTTAGCTCATAGGTCCACATGGGGAATTATGAAGGGATGTCAGTCAGCTGGCATCATTAACAAATATTAATTAATTGTGAAGTAACATTTCCTACAATGCCTCTGCTCAGTATCTCATGAGAACACAAATGTTTCAGACTTTTTTGTTTATTTTTTCTTGGACAATATTCGAGAATTATCATCTGTCATTTAACCAAATTTCTTAAATGGTGGAAAACAACAGGGTAGATTTCATTTAGCCGACTGGAGAATGCCAATAATTTGTAGTATATACTTTATCTTTAGGTAATTTGGTGACGACGAGTGTTTAGCCAAAGATATATCTGGGTAATGGAGTGAATTTTAAGAATTGACTCTGATTTTCTAGTCTTATTAAATTCTAATCTAGTGAAGAAAATTATTGAATTAAAGTTTTGGAACTAAGAAAAAGATTCATAGAACCAGTAAACTGAAGTCAGGATATAATGCAAAGCGTAGGGGTTCTTGTCACTCGAGTAATGATTGTACAACCTTTGTCTAGGTGGCAAATTATTACAGGGCACAATTGACAAAAAATGGATCACATTTTGATCCTTATTCTAAACATGTAAAACGCACAAACTGAATTCTAGCAAGCTTTCACATCCTGTCCAGGGTTGAATAAAAATGTCAACAAAGGGTAAAGAAAGAAAATATCGAAACCAACCTTGATGTTGGAGTTCTTGACAACATCCATGTCAGCGATGCAAGAGTAGGACTTCTAGTTCTCCTTGAAGTCCATAGGTTTTTTGAGAAACATGGTGGAAGAGGTGCAAAACCAACACTAGCCACATTAACAACCTCATGTGGCTTGTTTTGAAAGAAGGCACGACAGGTATTTGAATGATAATATGCGCTTCAATTTAGGAAAATTGTCCACTAGAAAATAAGTCTTAGAAATTGCATCACATTCTTATCCTTAGTCAGAACCTGCAAAAAACACACACAAAAATTCTACCAAGCCTTCATATTTAGTTGACAATCAGATGAAATCTGATTAGATGGTAAAGAAAGAAAAAAAAATGAAACCAGCCTTGACGTTGGAGTCCTTGATGCAAGGCATGTCGTTGATGTATGAGTAGGCCTTTAGTTCTCCTTGGCATCCATGGGTTTGTTGAGAAACATGGTGGAAGAGGTGCAAAAAAACCAGTCACATCAACAACCTCATATGTTTTAAAGAATGCACCAGAGGTCTTTGAGTGATAATATACCCTTAGATTTGGGAAAACTATCCATTGGAAAAGAAGTCCCAACTCTTTGAAATTGGATGCATAGGCAAACTGCAGCCACAGTTCAGTTCATCAAGGTAAACGATCTTTCTCTCCATATGTATCCATTCACAAAATTTTCATGTGTCATGCTGATAATCTTGATATTGAATTGTAACAATTGTCTATGTTGTTATAAATGTATTCACACAATTGTCATGTCTTATAACCATATTAATTCATTATGGCCATATCAGTGCATTGCTAAGCAGAGAATTAGTTTGAAGAACATGCTCTAAGTTAATTTTACCTTGTGCATAGTTCGGTTCATCAAGTAACTACTTTTTCTCTCCATATGTATCCATTCACAAAACTTTCATGTGTCATGCCCATATACATATTGATATTGAATTGTATCAATTTTTTGTGTTGTTATAGATGTATTCACACAATTTTCATGTCTTATGACAATATCAATTCATTATGGCCATATCAGTTCATTACTAAGCAAAGAATTAGTTTGAAGAATATGCTCTAAGTTAATTTTACCTTGTGCAAACATTGGTGGTGGAATGGAATTGTAAAGACTAAGCAACAAATTAGTTTGTCAAGACCTGCTCTCAAGGTCTTCTCTATCAAGGTTGTTGCTCAAGGTTTGATCTATCATTATGATCAAGGCCTGTTGTCAATTTCTAGACTTTGACTTATCATTATGGTCAAGTTCCGTAGTCAATGTCCAATTTATCTTTACGTATTGTGGTGTTGTTTTTTTGAACCCATATTCTAACTTAGTATTGACATGGCCTTAAAGAGAACCAATGTATTCAATATTCACCATTGATATGGACATGTGGATGAACCAATGTATTCAACATTCACCACTGATATGGACATGTGGACGTGTCTTGCAAAAACAATATTATGACCTATTTCATGCTCATGATGAAATGATCTTCAAAATTGTCAATAATGAATGATGGTTAAAACTGATTAGATTTTCAGTTAAGGTACATGGATGGCTAATAACAATGTGCATGAAAACTTTTGCTTTGGTTATAACAGATAGTTCTACTCGTGGGATTCTTGAATCAAGTTTTTATCTATTATAAAAATATATTTATTGTTTTTACTTGCCTTTTCCTCGCCATTTCGTTAGCTTTTCAAAATTCTGATGCATCTAGATCTGGATTCATATCCGTATCCTGGTAACTTATAAAATGATAAGTCGACTTAGAAATATCCCACATAAGCAATAAGTGAGGATGTAGCTTATTATAGTTATTGTCACACATTGGTTATAGCTTATGATATTGTGATTATGTAATATTGTTTCGTTTTTAGGTAAGTTCTCATATTTCTTAGGAGTTGTCGTGTAAATCACCATTACTATTGTATTTTCATGCTCCCTTCTATATTTACTGTATTTAGTATATTTTTGGTTAATATGGTAATTTGGATTTGATTATTTTTTGTTATAATAGGATCAATTTTGGTTTGGTTCCTAACTCTATTGTCAGGTAGTTTATGATTTTGAGAACCTTATTTTTTTCTTTGCCAATCTTGTAATAAGGGACATATTATTTACATCTAAATTTTAATTTTCTAATGAATCAAAGTATAGAAAAGAAAACTACATGATATTTATTGGGTGTAATTGTTGGAATTAAGGGTCAAATTCCACTTGGCAAACCACATCAGGTTAATCCTGGGGCATAAGGAGATTGTTCCTAATAAAGCTTGTGATCAGAATAGGCCTTCGAGGCACCTATCCAATGTTGGGGAGATTAGAAACGAAATAGAACAAAGGAATTTAAAAGATAGAGGACTAAAGCAATGTCGTTGACACGGTGATGTCCTTCTTGTTAGTGATGCATCTCTGTGCTATTTGTACAATTGAATGATGACAACCTTGACTAACAATAATCACCAAGGATAGAACAAGGATATAACATGTAGACGAGTACGACATCACCAAGGATAGAACAAGGATAGAACAGGCAGGCGAGGATGACTGATGTATTGCATCAGGGCCCGTAGCCCTGGCGGGGGCGGCGGTAATACATCAACCAAAAAAATTGGTACAAATGGCTTAAAACTAAAGTGAACATTATAAACGAGTGAAAAATTTCCCTGAATTTCTTTGTATGGTCAAAATATTGCCCCAGTTTCATCACTAAGTGTCACGCGTAGTGACACAATAAATATAAAATGTTTAATTTTTTGTTTGTTTGTTTGACCTATCAAGATTTGAATCTTGAATTTTATAGTTTACATAATACTTCATAACACAATGATCACTAATTAAACTACTTTCATGAACTAAATATTTAAACAATAATTATTGCTAAAAACTTTAATTTAAACTTGATTGAAATTGAAATCCAAATATATTTTTGTATTAATAATGATAATTCCCAATTTTCACTATTATCAAATAAAATAATAAAAATTGTTAAATTATTTTTATATTTAATTGGAATATTTGCTAGATATTATATAATTTTTTATGCAATAGCTAAGTTACCAATTAATATTAAAAAGAAAGTAGTTTTACCTATTACATTTGATAGTAGTTAATAAGTGTATTAACTTTAGTGAGACCAAACCACTCACTATCATCTACTTAATTTAACTTATCTTCCATATTGATCATGACATGTTAAGCAACTAATTTTAAAAAACCCAAATCAATAAGCCCCAAATTCCAAGTTTCCCACCCCGACTTCTTTTGATCCCTTTCTACCACTATTATAACTATCTTAGTAAAAATACGGTGAACAACCCTTTTAAATATTAAATGTGAAAGTTAAAATTGAAATTGGAGTATTGCATTTGACTTTGACTTAATGTTTAAGAAAACACCTTCTACTTTGACTTAAGAAATTGGAGTATGATGCTTAATATATTGCATTTGACTTTGACTTAATGTTCCACGAAACAAGTGCCACACTGAAATTCGTGTGGAGTTGGTGGGTTGCACGATCCATCAACTGTAATTAATTACAGTCAATTTGTGACCTAGGGTTGGGCGAATGCTTGGATTTTTATGATTAAAAAAGATCACTGAGCAACCTTGGCTTCCCGCAAAGTCCACACTCGTGGTTGGATTTCAATTTTAAAGACCACAATTGTCCTTGGGTTAAGTTTCAATACAAATAACAATTGGATTCAACATTTTTGTATATTATATCACTCTCAACATATTTTTCTAGTATTTATAATTGCTTTTACAACTAAATTATTTATGTGCATAAAGTTTTTTTTACCCTTGTAGTACTACTAAAATAGTGGCAAAGTTGTGGGGTGATCTTCTACAATCATTGATTCCCCATATATTCGATTGTGGGGGACGATTTAGGTAAAGAAAAAGGTGCATCATCCAAATTTGTCACTTGTAATGCTCACAACTAGAACTATATAGGTAATGGTCCAAAACACTAGAGTCTTTGTAAATGTTTTTGAATATGGTTAGAGTTTATTAGCTATTGTTCTTAGCACTAGTGATTGCAATAGACTTCTTTCTTTTTTATGTTATATCTATTGTTTTTCAATTACTCTGTTCATGAATTGTACCACAAGATTAGAAGTTAATTTTTTTTCTTAAAATACCCTCTTAATGAATTGAGCCACAACCATGATGATTTTTTTTTTAAATACTTTGTCAATCAATTGAGCCATGAACTCAAGATTTTTATTATCGCTAGTTTTACAACCCAAATCCTAAAATACAAGTAGGACCTTGGAGGAATTAAAAGGGGCTTCCCATTATCACCACTATAGCTCGCTATTTCACTTTAGGTTGTCTCTACTTCGACACAAATGGGGATATCTTTAAGGAAGTCTAGATAAACTTTTTAAAGAGATGGATGGGTGGACCAAGACTATCAACTATACAAATTAGGGAAAATGTAGTCTAAAGGATCAAGCTTAGAGGGCGTTTTTTCTTGAGATGCAGATAGAAAAGGGTTGAGATAAACAAGCTATTTATATCATTAAGTTTTTGTCCATGAATGTAGAAATTGCTTGAAGGAAGCCTAATGAAGGAGAACCTTTAAAACATGCATGAGGGTGTACCTATTAATGGAAAATGTGAGTTTCCACAATAAACTCTAATTAAGATTGATGATATAAGATTAGCAATTCTAATAATAAACACAAATATGCTTAAGAGGGAAATGAGCATAATTAAATTACTTCAAAAAAGGAAATGTATTACCCATGAATTAAACCTTCATAACATATCTCTTTACAAGGATTTCCTACACCATATTCAACAAGATTAGCTAAACAGATCATGATACATCACATAAGAAAGACCCTTCACTTCTTATTGCTATAATAATATATTCAACTAAATTGATAGGGGGACCTCTCATATTCTAATCACATCAAAAAAAGAGTGAGTAAATTGTTATATTGATTTCAACTCAACTCCTTTTACAACAAATAATATTTTTGTTTGTTAGATCAGTCTACTTCTCTTAGAAAAAAACTAAAAAAACACTAAAATATTACATAAGAGGGCCACTCAAGACCAAATTGCCCTCATAAAATGCAAGAATAACAAGATTACACGAGTGAGTTGCCACATGTCTTCATCCTCAACCAACATGCTCTTGTAAGCCCATGCAAGGCCCCATTTGTCCTCTTCTCCTTTGGAACACTCAAGAATTTTCTTCAACAACCATCTTATAATAAGATAGTCTATTTACCAAGTCAAACCACACTATCCCAAAAGGGGTGAAAATATTCCACGTGTGTGTTCAATAATGAAGGAATTCTCCAAGAAGTCCACTTTAACCAACAAATAATACAAAATACTCAAGGAAGAGGCATGCCCTTGACATGTGAGCAATGGAACCACATTGACCAACTAAGATAATAATAAGATAGTCATTGAAGAAGTGCACCCTGTGGATATGTCAAAGGTGATTGTGGCTCATCATTAATGTGTACCTAACCCATGCCAAAAAAAGCTACCTTACTAGGCATGGCTCTTTGTCCAACACTAACCAATCCCTCTAAAAAGGACCTAAGTGGTGCACCCTTGAAGAGTGTGCCACTAGTATTTGTTCCTCTTGGATATAGGACAACCAAAACATAGAAAAATCCTTAAAATAGATGTACACCCTCGATAAATGTGTAAGGGTAGATACATCATCAAAGAACCTACTAGTATGCTAACTAAAGTGGAGTAAAGCATAGATAAAGTAATACAAAAATTTGAAATTTCAAAACCATGCCAATTATATCAAATTATTTAGGGCATCTTCGCTAATGCAATAACCAACTTGTTCTTCAAGAAATAACATAAAGATATGTGCAAGAAAATCCACTTTGGTCATTATGACAACCTTGAAGCAAGAGATGATGTAGGAGCAAGTGCAAAGGCACAAACCCATGTACAATGACTACCAAACTCGTGAAACCATGAGCCAATGAGTTAGGAGAACATGGAAGAGTAGTGGAACATCCTCCGTTACAATCATAAGGACCCCTCAAACCACATATCATCATGTGAACTCATATTAAATCAAGGGAAAGAGAAGAAGCGTTACATAGACAAATGTGTGTGAAGAAGGTTTAACTATATTTAACCATCGAAGGACTCCAAAAAAATGGGGGTACCCAAGGAGAATGTGTGCATGTGGAGAACTCCTTAATAACACATATCATGTAATGCCCCATGTTATTAAATATATAAATAATAAATAATAAATAATGTGAAGGATCATAATAAATACATGAAAGTAACTACTTTATTAATAAAAGAAAAAAAAATTATGGAAAAGTTAAATTAAGAAAATGTTAAGGTAAACATAAAAATGCATGGTGACAAGTGGTCCTTCAGCATGGATTTTTTCTTTCCATTTTATTCACTATTTAGAGATGAGGTTTTGAACTTGTTCATCACGAATTCTACTTTCTTTGTTAATGACTGAAAATATAATAAACTATTACGATTGTTTTATCTCATATGGAAACACTTGTGAATTATACTCAAGAGCATATGCTGATGCATACTTCATTTTTTCAAGTACATTTTAATCTAAAGGAGCATACTATATTGTACAGTGTAGACCAAATCTTCAAGTGTTTATGGAAAAAGTTACACGCATGATTGAAATAGTGTTCATGGGCACTCAAAATATTTATGTAGAGCATCTTTTAAATCAGTTTGATCCAGAGAAAAAGCTTGTATGCCATTGTGGATACTGTGAATCATGCATGTCTGTAGATGGTAATTATATGAAGGATGTGGCAATTTTGGGATGTGACCTTCAAAAGGTTTCCATAATTGACAACTCGCTACAGGGCTTTAGTGCAAGGAGGTTGGCTCTAAAGAGAAGCCCAAATAAATATTAGAGGTAAGGGAAATTATACGAGGTCTGCAAACATTGTATTACACTTACTAGTGGACTCTCGATCTCGCGATCTTCCACTCCATAGAGCATCAAATCTCTCCCACTGACAGAGTCTTCAAGCTTGGGCTTGAATTTATGACCCGATGATTATTATATGGTGGTAAAACGATGAATCCTTACAATTAAGCTTTTACTTAAGCCGTTTAATGTTGATAGGGCTTGAGAAAGCGATGCTTAATTTTAGAAACCATGAATGACCCCCTTAATCCATCTATATAATTTCTCAAATTTGATAATATCATATTTTTCTAATAAAAATTAATTTTTTTTATTAACATGTAACTTCTCTTATTACCAATTTTTAATAACCATACTCTTGCTTTTTGGCCTAACATGTGTGGTGTTATATTCTATACTATTTTTTTTTCGGAATTGACATATGCAACATATTAAAGATGGTCAAATTGGTAAAAAATGCAATGTTAAAAGTTATGGGTTCAAATCTCACTTTCAAAATTCTAAGGTTAGGGTGGGAAAGTGGTATAAAGTATCCCACTCACATTTCAATCCTTAAATAAATCTAGTGAATTGGCATATAATTAAACTAATAGAAAAATCATATTTTAAAATGGGAATTTATCTTTGTGAAGTTCTAGATCTCATGTAACTTTTCTAAAAGAAAAACATTATTATCATGCATGCATTCCAAAATGTCACCTATGGAGATACATGCTAAATTATACTAATTAAAAATACCATTAAATTGCCTCAATATCAATGATCGAATATAACAATGAAGCGTTCAAGGAACTCCATCCACCGTTCTCAATGGTGCATGTCATACTAAAGCTTACACCAAGCTATTTCAACATGCGTACTTTTAATAGCTCTCAATGCTTTATATTGGTGATTTAGAGGATGATCCTCGAGTTGATTGAAGTTCGGTTTTTAGTAAATTTAGGCCACACGAATTATAAATTGAAGTAAACTTTTTTCTTTAACCCCAAATCAATAACGTAGAAGTAAGGGGCATGGACATATGAATTCTTATATGAAATGGAAGAATGGCTTATAATATTTGCGACACCTTAGGCCTGTATCGTATACCCTGTGTTCAAAGAGAAAAGTAAATAAATGTAATAATTTCAATCATGGAACAATGGGAATAAGTGATGTGACCACAACACATCATACGTAAAGCTTATCAATTTCTTCGGATATGAGGATTTTGAAGTTCAATATAATGTGTTTCATATTATAAAGTTAGCTTTTATGTTATTACAATTATTTTTTTTAATTAGGAGAATAAGTAAATTTTTCGTTGGTTAGTGCGCAGGTTTAGGGTTAAGTTAGAGGGATTGTTTTTAGTCGAGTGAGTTTAACACAATTATCCATAAGCCATTCTAGGTAGATTAACTTAGTTTCAAACTTGGATGAGACTTTAGTATTGGTTAACAAATGGTTTCAGGGGTGGGACATCCATTGTTCGACTTATCCCAATGGGTTTGAACTTATATAAAGCTATCATGATCTATAAAGTTATATGAAAGTCATGGATTTTATTTTGATCCTGACTTTTATGGATTATATTGGTATTTTAAAATAGTTAGTAAATATGTCACTTGGTATAATTTCAAAAATTTTGTGTGAGTAGTTAGGATTCATTGGTTCTTCTATTTCAATCAACACTACTAAGCTTTCAATCTTTCTCCAAAGACACCCAAATGTTAGAAATTGGACTCTAAAACCAGGAAAAATATCAGAAACTCATATGAAAAGGCCCTATATGTCCTTAATATTACATAACACCCTTAATAAAGTGATCATAGAGCATATGTAGAGTGATCCCATCAACAAATAGTATATATCTCAACCTATAACTAGTCATAATTTAAAAGTTATAAAAAGTTCTTCTAAGAATCCCCACCTATGATATGCATTTGTCTAATTTAAGTTAGTGAATAATGTTTGACTAATAAAAGAAATTGATCAAATAGATAGGGAAAGTCTTGATGCATATTATCTACATCCTCTCGGGTAGTAGAGCTCAGGCTATATTGGCCTTAGACCTTTTGGATCTTGACTAGTTCAATTTCTTGCCTCTTGAGCTAACGAAACATATGGTCCAGTATAGAGAATGGTTTGACTTGAAGGGATCCCTCTTAAAAATATGCAATCATTCAAATTTATGTATTTTCTTTTATTTATTTATTATGCTCCATTTATTTTTATTTTTTATTATTTAGTAATTTGGGGCATTACATACTTTTTCATTGAAGGAACTTCACCATATAGTTAACTTTGGTTTTTAATTTGAACTTATTATACTGAAGGTGTTTTTTATTGTGAGGTTTATCCTCATGACACTATTTAGATTCGTCATCCCTAACATAATCTTGAACAAGTGTCCCACAATTCCATATCATTGAATTATGTTACGTTATTTGTGCCAAGGTTGAGACTTTCCTGGATCATATTTGTATTCCCGTTCGCTCTGGTAAAGATCGCGTGAACTTGCTCCATCGCACGGTGACGAAAGCGTCAGGTAACACGACGATTCAGAGGACCAGAAAAGACAAACCTTCCCAATGGTAGGTAGATCGAATGGTGATGTAGCGCTAACAATGGAAAAAGTTTATCGTGTCAGTAGCGGGAGCTTAAGGGCACGATCACGTAGATGCGGAGCGAAAGAGGGAGACAACGCTTATTGGCGTATAGGACCTCTGTTTAATGCAGTCGTCTCCCCCCCCCCATTTAACGCCATCGACGTTCCTTTGCAACATAATGTGCAAATACTAGTTTTAACCTTTTTGTTCTTTTATTAATAAAGTAGTTGCTTTTATTTATTTATAATCCTTCACTTTATTTATTATTTTTATTTATTTAAATATATAGGGTATTAGATCTCATTCTTCCAATTATACCAATGTCACAATCCCAAGATAAGTGCCATAGGAAGGAGTGCTAGAAGGGTGTAAAAACCCAAATAATCACACTAAAAAATCACGAACCTAAAATTGATGAATGTCCCCTTCCAACACATGTAATAAATTATGCTAGGAAAACCAATATATCATCTTAAGTTAAACCAAACAATGAGCCATATTAATTAAGGAAAACCCTTAGTTGATGAGTTTCCCTCTTATTGCTATGCAAATCCCTTCCAACTATCAAACATTCCACATGTGCAAAATTCAAGCTCATAACAAAAAAAATATAATTAACAAACCAATATCCATAAAAAAAAGTCAACATCCTGGTTCCAAGGCCAAAATTCTCGAAACACAACTTACTTGAGTAGTATATTCAACATGTGATAGTGCTTGTGCTATACGAGGGGTGACAACTAGATATGATCCGTAAACTACCATGGATATTCCACTGGACAGTTCGTCACAACATATTTGATAAAATTGTATTTAAAATATGAAATTCTACATTATTACAGTTTTATTTCATTTTATATTTATGAATGAAACAAAATCTCACACACACATTTGACACAAGATATGACTTGAGAAACCCTTTCACGAAAAAAAACCTAGCTAGAAGGTGAGGCTTCTCTGCTCTCTGTCTCTAAAAGGAAATATGGATGCGAGTACAAAGAAGTATATCCTGTGGCTCATGCTCTGTTTGTGCTCTATTTCCTATCCTTCCTGGCTATTTTTTCTCAACTTCAAAATAAATGCACTTGAAAGAAAGGAACCCCTTTTCTTCCTAGTAGCCCAGTTATAACACAACCCAATAGCCTAATACTGGTTAGGTTTGACTACCTCAACTCTTAACTAGAGTTGCAATATAGAATCTTCTAGAGTCTTCTACATCATAATCACGTGTCTATCCACCTTTTCATGAATAATGGGGGCTGATGTGGCATCCTCTCAAATTATGGTGGTGAAAACAGGAAGGTCAACTTCTAAGTGGCATAATTTTTGCATACAAAATCCGATTGACACGATTCTTGCGATGTTTGAAAGGTCTCTATGTAGAAAAGGAAAAAATGGTGCTGCGCTACAACAACAAATTTTTAACCCAAAAAGCATCATTTGATGCCTCAAAACACTCTCAGAAGGTTTTAGACCCCAATTGCAAAACTGGGTCCCACGGGTAAAATTGGTCCTAAGAGCCGATTCCTCCATTTTTTCCACTTTGAAAGCATCGAGATGGATTAAAAACAATATAATGATCCAATTCATATCAATATATATATGGGGAAATTCACTCTAATTGAGAGTGTCTGGGAGCCCTCCAAAAATTCATAAAAGGAGAGAAAAAACGTAGCGGGTTAGGTCAGGATCCTCACTCTAGAACCCCACATTACAAAATTAATAAATTTCACACTAAATGAATGTACTTAGCATAACTAAAATAATTCTCTCAGACATCGATCTTATTCTATCTAATCCTACTATATCAAAATGTATATGCTAGGTCAAATGATATAACCAATGTGTTAGAAAATCAGAAAGACAAATGTTTTCCCTTGTTGATAATTACTTGTGATTTCTTTGAATTATTTTTATCTTTCTTATGTTCTTATTTTATCTTAGTTCATTAAGAAATTACCAAAATCAAAACACGAAGATCAAGGACACCAGATGTAGGTGCACAACAAAGGCAAAACTCCTATATAGGGGAAAACCCAATCAAGAACTCTTTCTTCAGTAATTCAAATGATATAGACCAAGACCCTAGAGAAATATACCTTCCTCCTTCACCATTTTTGCCTTCCAATGAGATACTACAACCTTCAATAGTCTCTTCTTTTCCAACAACTACAACCCAACATCAACTCAGAAATTTTGGCCCCAGCTTCACCAACAACTTCAGAATTTTGGCCTCCCAAATAGCTGTAGAACTTTATTCCTTCCAACAACTTCAAAGATTCACACGTGTGGGAAAAAGAGAGAGAATTTCAACTTCTTATGCTTGTGATTCTTCTTCTTCTTCTTCCTTGAAATTAACACTTTTTTCCAGCCGCAGAAGTTGCAGATTGAACTTGTTATGAGTGTGTTACAAAGGGGGCCAGGTTGCTTCCTTTATATAGTGATTCTGCTACACAATTAATGCTGAATTGTCCAGTTTCAGGCCAACTTAGTGGATGAGGCTTGATTGACCTATTTTACAATAAAATAAATTTCTTCTCTCATAAATAAAACCCAAGAAGGGTTCTTTACAATCTGACATGGACAAGGGCACTTGACATAAACCCTAGAAGCTTTCAATGGAGTATTTGACCTAAAAATAATTGACCCAAGCATGAAATCCATGCTTTAATAAGTTAATTTATTTAATAATAAAATTTCTTTTTCTTTCTTTTGATAAGTAAATTTTATTATGACTCAAGTACAATTATGAAGAACGACACTAGTTACATTCTTCAACACCCCCTCTTAACTAGGGAGGTATTTATAATTACCTATATCTATAGAGGTACATGGAAGTTCTCCAAAATGAACTATGAAGAGTTCTAAAACGCTTAGTGTTGTGGACTAGATTCCTGACTAGTGTAATCTATTCAGGTGGGACTAAGATGGACTCCATATTTCAACCAGTCTAGGTACCATTAGGCTTACTAACTAACCATCAACTCTAGGATCTAGGTGCATATCCAAGATCAGAGCTCCAAAACCAATGCCACCCTCACTCTTTGGGATCTAGACATCAAAACACATAGGCCGACCATATCTCCTCCCAAGAATTTGCCATCAGATGCTTCATCTCTCCCTAATAAATTAGATATATCCATTTGTTCAAGCATGCTTCCAGAGTGTTCATCCTTCTTATGGAGAGATTTATCTATATAAACAAAAACCCCAGGAAACAATAAATTATCAAATATGCATATACAATTAAACACAAACCTTTGAGGTCCTTAATCATCTCGATGCCAATTATATCAAGTTATTCATATGCAACTAGTCAGAAGCTTTTCTTCTTCCATTTCTTCAACAACAATAAGACATCCTCAATAAATTGTAGTACTTTCATTTATTCTTTGATTTCTTCTCCAAGGTATCCATCATGACCATCATAATATTCCCTCCCTCTCAATTGGGGAGATCAACTACTTCCTTTTTCTATAACATTGGAGAGTCTTTCATGGCTCCATCCTTCTTACGGTATCAAGGTCATATTAATCATCATCATTCTTATAACTTTCTTCATCATGCTCATACATACATCTTCATTATCTTGAATATTATGTACCTGCAAAACTTTAATAGCAAGTACAACCAAATACATATATAGAAGCATGAAGTTAATTGTATCAATGCTGTGTCAATATAATTGAAGCATCAAAACAATCAAATACTTTAGACATCAAATACCTAAACCTAGTTAGGTTCATAATAAGAGACCCATATCTTTTGCTAGGGTTATTGTCATAAAACCTAGAACACATCATTAAAACTTAAAGAAACTCGACCAAGATATTAGTCTCATTATATCTAGAGCCTCAATATTGCTTTCATAGATATATGACAAACTCTACTAAACTCTGGATTTCATCTTCAAGACACAAATCCTTAGATATAAGCTATTCAATCAAATAGAAATTCTAATATACATGTTAGACTCTATTAGGGTTTGTTGCAAACCCTACATTTTATCAACAAAACTAAATCATTTTGAAAACAATATCATTATATCCCAAAATATCAAATCTTCCACTAAAGTTTTGTTACAAATCCTAGAATTCACAAATTATGAGAGTCAATAATTAGGTTACCATACTCACATATACATATCTAGGATTTCATAGTCATGCACTAGGATATCACAAAAATATCTACTAGGTAAACACAATTATCAATACATAAAAATTAGGTATACAACAATTTCGTTCATACTAGGGTTTCGATCGGACTAATATACACCTAGGGTTTCTGTTGGGTCCCCATAATAGTAGTGATTACCCCATTACTATTGTATTTGTACCCCTTATTAATATTGTTGTGCCCCTATTGTGCCCATATTGTTACTATTGTGCCCCATAGAAGCCCACTATTGTTATTATTGTGCCCTTATTATTATTGTTATGTAGGCTCTAATTATGTTATGACCCCTTAGACTCCTATATATAGAAAGGAGGTCTTTTCATTTGTATCATCCAAGAATTGTTCATTTATGTAATGTAAAGGAGGTTTCCCCCTCGAAGAGGCTGTATTCTAAGGCGTTGATCTATCTTTTCTATCTTTTATTGAGCTGGTTTCATAACATTTGGTATCAGAGCTTTGGATTCTAGGGTTTCGCTGCTCCTAACAGGTCATCGTGGCATTTTCGCTATAACTTTTTTTCTGCAACGTTTCAGAAGTTGAAAAAAAAACCCATTTGAGAAGACATCGCGCTAAATCTCGGATCCAAATGTCAGAGAATTTTGCGTATAATTATGGATATATGATCTGAGGAAGTTGGTCTTTTTGCAGACTCCTGAATTACATTCCAAACAGGTGACTTGGGGAAAATTGTCATAACTTTTTCTTTGAGCATTCGATTGAAATTTCGTAAAAAGGTGTAGAAAGAGGACGGACTATAGTTTCTTCTATATATTTTTTAGAGCCAGAGGTCGAAACAGTGACTTGTGGAACATTGTACAAGTTCGCTCTACTGAATTAGTCTATAATCAGGTCACTGTGGAAGATTTGGCATAACTCTTCATTGGAGAAT